>JAECUM010067877.1:0-16599 GCA_016617855.1 Megalonaias nervosa
TACTATCTGTGGTGTATAGTGTCAGCAAGAAAACCGCTGTGTTGTCTGGGCTGTAAAGTTTCAGACAGAAAACCTTAGTGCTGTCTGGGGTGTATAGTGTCAGACAGAAAACCACTGTGCTGTCTGGGATGTATTGTGTCAGACAGAGAGTTTCAGCTCGCAAATGAAAACCTTTGCGACGAATATTCATTACTATTCAAATTTTACGACTAGAGAAAATATAAAGATTTTGACGAAGATTATCCTTATTCTTCAGATATCGATAAAATCTCCACATAAAATTTTGTCTTTTAAATTTTGAATTTACTAACTGATCATCGCAACCTGTGCTTAGAAAAATGTTTAAACGCAGTTATTGCAATAAAAATGACGACCATGGCCGCATACATCAGATCTAACGCTTAAGACAAAATGTAGAATGAGGAAGTGTAGACAAAATAAAAAATCACAAATTAAAATAACTGGAAAGACTTTACTAAAAGCATTGCATTAAGCAAAATAATTTGTATATTTTGAGCTCACAAGACCTTTGCATGTCTTTTCTTTTGGTGATGTCGGCGAAAATCAGACAAAACTCAAGTCGAATTCAAACCCAATATCTGATTAAAAGATCTTAGAAAGCCATATCTTAAAATGAAGTGTAGAATTAATCGTTACCTATTGCACACATAACAATACCCCTGTTCAAACAAATTAAATTTCGTCCCCACAGAATCTCTGGTTGAATCATCCGCAATATTTGTAGAATTGGCAACGAATCTATTTTTAAGCTCTCTATACTGATCATGCGTTTAAATAGAAGGCGTGGGCCTCTTTGTCTCTTCGCAAACTTTATTTTGTTTAAAGGAGTAATTTTAATTCTCAAAGATCATGTAGGGAGAAGAACATTTACCTGGTTTCTTGAGGCTGGATGATCAAATGTTTTGTTGTTAAGATATATACAAGAAAGAAAACAAAGCAAAACAAACGGATACTTCTCGCAGCCAAACAAAGCGAAACAAACTGATACATCTCACAGTCATCGTATAATATGTCTACACTGAGATTAATGTCTTGAATTATTTTTATTTTTTGAGCCAGCAACCTAAGTCGTAAGCGGGATAGAAAACACATTCAAAGTCGCTCCTATTTAGAATTTGTCTTCAAGACTTGATTAGCACTGTGCGCAAAGAACTCAACAAATTCCAGGGAATCGTTTGCTTTTTAACGATGCCATAGATGAGACTTTGACTTTAAACTGCGATAGCATTGCATGTACATTACATGAAGTAAATTAAACAACTGCCAAAGAATGTCAAAACCAGGAGTTTATTTCAATAAAACAAGCATTTCAAAGTATCTGCGATTTCTGTTTCTCAACATTATACTTTCTTGTCAATAAGAAAATGCCTTTATACTGGTTCGCTTGCAAGAATCTTTGCATTCCATTAAATTATATCACCAGCATATATATACATACATACATGTCATAAATCACATTTGCTGGTACTACGTGTTGGTCTTGGTGCTCGGCCGTCTCTTAAATGCTAAAATGTGGTATAGAAGTAAAGATGTCTGATTAGCTGCCGGTGGATTTGTTAACAATAGCAACATGCCGTTTTTGACAGGGCACTTTATTCTATTGATGGAAAGATACTCGAAGCACTTCTTGAAAACGTTGACATTGCCAAGGCGATTATCTGACTCGCCAGATACAGCGACTATGATATCTGATCCGCTGGCTAGTCTTTGATATTTTATAAGGACTCGTTGGATCATGAAAATCATCAATTGTATAGCTTTGGAAATTCAGAAAAGCGGCATGAGAAACGTCAGCTGGAATTAGTGCCAACAACAATTTTAATCTTGAATTTTTACAGCGTCGATAACAACTTTATGGAACCTCATGAATGAGGTGCCACTATTGGCAAAGGTGAGATGTCAATATTAACATTGTGGATACCTGCATACCTGTGCTAATCCCTTCACTGACCACATAATCAGGTTTGGAACCGCGTCAACACTCTCGTTTCTCGCGCAGAAAACAGACTCGAAGCGAATCTCTGTTTCAAGTAAGTATCCAACATGGTCTCAGTGCACCTATTACGTGCTTGTGCCGTTTCAAGATGCATCTCGGGCTGACATCCAAGTGTGATGATAACTTCCGACTGTTTGAAGTTTCTCTACGGTTAAACGGCTATCCAAGACAATCAAGTCGCACGCGCATAATGCAAGCTATCGTCGTTCATTGGCCGGCATGAAAATATTGACAAAGGTCTGCATATTGTATTTGTTACTTTTCAAATATAACACCTGGAGTCGTTTAGGCAGTACGTGGTCGACAGGGTACTCCCATGCGCGTCTTAATGATGTGTGTTAGACCAGTTGACAGCGGTTGGTAAGTTCAGTAGTAATATTTCCCACTTGTCTATGAATATGTGCTTCCAAACTTTCGTTGTATACGTTCAAATACAATCTAAGCAAAGGAAGGTAAGGTAAAAATAGACCATTGGGACCACTCGGATGTGCCACTACCAACCAGAGGTCAGCTTTGAGTCTTAGCATAATCCACCAGGCGTGAAAAGAACTCATTCACCGATAAAACGACCGCGATAAAATTTCCCGTCAATTATATCGAACCACCAACTCGGCCAGGAAATGAAAGGCTTGTACTGATATTAACCTGTGGCGCACTTGTCTGTGTAGCAGTTTATGCAAAGAAACGAGAACCGTTGGAAAATCACACTAAAGGCGTGATTCTTTTCGTTTGAAGTGAACCCGGACCGCACAAAGAGATTTTCTAATAACTGCATAGTATTTGTACTAGTGAAGATAAATGCTTGGCGTATGCTTGCTGTAGCCAAGAAAGGCCAACCTGCTGAACAATTATAATTCACGATCACATTATTGATAGAAGAACTATTGTAGACCATCAAAGTAACCGACACGAGCCCAGTGGAACAACGGCTGCTAGGTGAAACTGCCAAGAAAAACGCGCTACTCGTCCGCTTGAAGATGCTATTTTCCACCACCGTCGGCATTCATGTGATGGATATCACGATGAGGTTAACTATTATAGACAGACTAAACAGAATAGTTGTTGGAGCCATATCAATAGTAACTTGTATGACTAGCAGTGCTGGTAAAATAATTTCGTTACGGCTGCTTTTGCGAATACATGTCTATTCTGAAGATCTCGAGGCGGTTAAAGTAGTCTAAAAAATCCCAAGGTGTACTCGATTACTATTGAGGATCAAATGATTACCATGGCAGAGTTCGACATCGTGTTAGAGGAAATGGAAAACCATTGGCAACTCCGCACACAGATACGGAACTGGGAAAAAGCTGATTTACAAGCAGTAAAAGTCGAGTACTTTCCTTTTAAAGTAAATAAATGACATGAAAAAGCAGACATTCGAAAGCAGATTATTGTGGAAATACAACGCCTACACGGATAAAATCCTGCAAAACCAATCCGAGAATTGTGTGGAGTCAACTCAAGTTGATTATATCAGATATGGAATGCACAAAAATAAATATATCTAGTAACGGTATCAACCAGAAAGATCTAAGGCCTTCAACTGATAGTATTAATATCTGAAAAGTTCAACAGCTCATGAGTGAGATTATTCAGTAAGTGATGCCTGGATTCGATGATATGGAACTTCAGATATCAGATCTGGATAAAAGAGTATCAACATGGAAGATAATCTTTTATACCCATTAAATAAGCTCGTAATACTTGCACCAATTTCAGCAACACCAGTGCCTCTTATCGTAAAACTTGTAGAGAATTTTTGAGAACAATGATATGGTAAAGAAGGCAAACAGATGGTAGAAAACATTGTAAATTAAATCCGGGACGAAACTGAGTTTAAACAGCTAGCTCTTAAAACAAGTCGATTTACCGATTATGTTGTGCGTGTATAGTGTCCACTTTGTTTATAACGCGAGCGTTGATGCATACCATGACAATGGTTAGTGGATTAGTGGATATACTCGCTTCGTATCTGAGTTACCCCCGCGCTTAACTTGTCACATCGACGTACAATCTCAGTGATGTATTCGACTATAGTGGGAGTGGATTTGTTGTCGTGGGCCATATGGACCGTAATCGTTGGGGTCGTGGACAGTGGTCGTGGACTTCGTTAACCGTAGTCGTTGTGGTCGTTCACCTTGTGGTCCTTGTGGACCTTGTATGGGTGGTGTGATAATTTGCGGTTTTGTTGGTTATTGATCTGAATGTGTCCCTTTCAATGACACCGATAGTTGCATGTAAGACGATTATGCACATTTCGAATGGGACCATTTAGGCACTTGGACCAACGAACACCCAAAATACACCATTGTGAGTGTTGCTAGAGGTGGACCTAAAAATTACGGTTACCATTACATAGACAAACGAGGGCAACATTATTAGGAATATCAAAGTAAAAGGACTAACACTCAATTATCGTTACAGTCAATTGGTGAGCTTTGACGTTTTAAAGAAGCTTAAGTCCGGTCAAGATCAAGAAATTCGTGTGAAAACGATGGATCTTCACAAACTTGTACGATTGTCCAATCATCGTAAGTAGACTTGTGGATACCGTTCTTGTCCATGCCACGAGTTCTATTATCAGTTTTGCAGTACATTCCATGGCGAGAAGTGTTCAAGACTTAGTGGATTCCGGACTACTGTTAAAAGAACTGATTCCTCAAGAGGAAATGATTCCTTCAAAATTTGGACAACTTGTCGCGTGCGTAACGACACTTCTTTGGAATTAGTTTACCTGCCGAATCTTTGTAGATAATGTATTAACAATACATTCAAAAACATAACGGCCCAAATTTTTTTCTTTGCAGGAAAACACTCGTTGTGTTAAAAGTACAAGATTTTTGTGATGAGAGACTGAAATCGTATTCAAAAGATAATATTGAATAAAATCGAAAGTGGTCTATTGTTAAAAATTGATTTTGAAAATATTGTTTCACCTAGAATTTTTTTATTCTCTCTCTCTCTCTCTCTCTCTCTCTCTCTCACACACACACACACACACACACACACACACACACACACACACACACACCACTTTGCTCCATAGTAGATTACACTCTCTTAGGCCTTCTCTCGATACAGTGGCGATTTCACACTTTGTGTTTGTCCAAATGCCTTGCTACACCGACCATCGTCCGATATAGTAACGTTTTCACACTTTGTGTTTATCAAAATGTCGAGTTGTCAGCATCGGGAAATCCGAGTCATTACAGTCATGATCCATGATCATTACAGTCATGATCCAGGATCATTAGACTCATGATCCAGGATCATTAGAGTTATGATCCAGGATTATTAGAGTCATCATCCAAGAGTACCTGATACTGACAGCAAAACGTGATCTAGCAATCAAGATCGAATTACTATGATAATGATACTTTTATTATATACCTATCAATTTTCAGATCAGTTAATAAAATAACAAAACGTAATTTTAAAAAAATGGCTTAACATTTCGACCTTTATGGTAAGAAATTCATCTTAAGTTAAAAACCGAAAATCAGGTTTTTGAACAGCTGATATGCACATGAATGCTAGTTTTATAAATGAAGCTTGTGTAACAAGACTAATTCGTTTTGACTACTGTCACTGTTCATAGCACGAGGTCGTCGATGCACAGGAAAGCAGATCCACATATGTGATTCACGGCTATTGTGGAGTTGTGAGAGATTTCACCAGCTGCATAACTAGGGAAGTTTCTATCAGAGGCCCGTCTAATAGCGTCTGATAAAAATCAGCTTTGTTAACTGTCCATTTACTATCCAATTTTGGATATTATCTCTCCACCGAACACCTCGGGGGACACATATTCATGTTACAAGTTATTAAATAGTTCTGAACACTTGGTCCTATTACTTTGGTTACTTTCATGACTTACTAAAGTCAGTCTAATATATGTCTTGATTGTAATTTATCGAAGTATAAAATTCTTCGCAAAAAATGTGTTAGTATATGCTTTTTGCAGTACGTAAAATGGCCCGTGTTTACAGGAGAACTTTTGTTGTGAAATCTTCAGTTTCTGCATATTGTCAAGCTCTTCAATTTCGGAGGTAAGAAAATCTTGGATGTAGTCCGCCATCCGTTATCAACTAAACAGAAGTGATCGGTTGTGAAAGAAGTAAAAAAAAAACCGTTACCTATACAATTTGTTGTTTCTGGCGGGACTTTCAGAGGCTCCGATGGGGACTTGACATGAAAATGACATTATTATTCTAACAGTTATTTACAACAGGATTGGGCAAATTATTGGAACATAATAGTTCAGGGGTGGCCAGACCTGTAGTAACTGAGAGCCATTTTTAAAATAAAAAAAATTGTTGAGAGCCGCATTGAAGCACTATGGGTCACGACCCCACTCGCAATGAAAAATTCCTTTTGTGATTTAATTTAAAAAATTACTTGTTATCGAATTTAATAATTTAAACATTTCAATTGTTTTAACCCTAACCGTATGTTGAAGAAATATATGCGTTACAGTTACACAATTGAAGAAATATATGCGTTACAGTTACTCAATTGAAGAAACATATGCGTTACAGTTACACAATTAACAAATATTTAAATATGTAAAATTTATGAATAGAAACACACTGCATATATACTCATAATTATAGTGAACATTAATTGTTATGATTCTGCTGAGAAGCCTTTGAACTAGCAAGTTTCTTTAAATCTGGTTGGTAGCTAGTAGTTGTGGTGCGAAGAAGTTCTGTCAGATGCTGGTTACTAGTTACTGCTCGATGCTTTGATTTTATGAACTTCATTGTGGAGTACAAAGATTCACAGCAGTAGGTTGTACCGAAAATGGATATAAGTCGGCAACTAGCTTTCTTAAGTTGAGGATATTTTACTTCTGGCACGAGCTTCCAGAAATCCATCACAGATTGTGACTTGTGTATCATCGCCAAACTCTGATCTTCCTGTAACTCTAACAGCTCCATTTCAGCAGCAGAAGGTTCCATAACAATGTTCATGGGAAGCTGGAAACCATCTTTGATTACGTCTATCATGAATGGATTTATGAGAAAAGCGGAACAGGATTTTAGTTGGTGCAAGTCATTAAACCTGGCTTGGAAATCTTCCAGTAATCCTTGTAACCTATCTCTATATGCCCCAAGTTTTCTAAGTTGAATTCCACCATCAGAGTATGAGCTAACTCTATTCTGAAGACGAGGAAAGTGCTTAAACTCCCTTGACAGGATATCTCTTTGAAGAATCTGTATTTTGTTCTGAAAGCTAAAAACAGTCTGTATAAGATCCGAAATAAACTTATCCTTTCCTTGCAACGACAGGTTCAGATTTTGTAGATGCTGCATAATGTCAGTTAGAAACATCAAATCTTCCATCCAATCTTCGTCTGCCAGCTGTGGATAAGACTTGTCTTTTTCTGAAAGGAAAGCAGTAATGGGTTCAAGCAAGTCTACAAATCTGTTTAAAACATTGCTGGTAGACAACCACCTAACAACACAGTGGAATGAAAGGTCATCTGGTTTGTCTTCTAGATCTAGCTCACCAATGAAGTTTATGAATTGCCGATGATTTTTTGCACTTGAAAAAATGAAATTCACAATTTGTAGAACCGTTGTCATTACACTTTCGAATTTAAAATATTTGGCTGCAAGATTTTCTCTGTGAATGATGCAGTGTACAGGAAGAATATCCGGATATTTTGTATCATTCGTTAAAAGCCCCATCAGACCTACATTTTTACCAAGCATTGACGGTGCTCCATCTGTTGCCACACCTACAAGTTTATTTAGTGGTACACCAGCATCCATCAGTGTTTTATCAAGGGCATTCTTGACATCGATACCGCGAGTGGTATCTTTCAGTGCCACTAAGTTTAATAGCTCTTCTTTTACAGCCACGTCTAATGAAACATAACGAACGAACACCGCCAATTGTGGCGTATCTTGAATATCTGTTGATTCATCAAGAGCCAAACTGAATGCTACACAGTTCTTTAAATCGTTCGTCATTTTTCCTTCAATATCAGCGTTAATGTCTGAAATACGTCTCTCAGTGGTGTGGCGTGACATTGGAATTTGTGTTATCAGTCGCCGAAGTCTGGAATTGTTTGGATCTAATATTGAAATTACTTCCTCGATATTCTTCTTAATAAAGTCCCCATCAGAATAAGGTCGTTTAGCACGAGCAATATTCCAAGCGATGGCATAACTTGCCTCAGTTGAAGTGACACCTTCTTTGCTGAAAGCAGAAAGTAGTGTCTGCTGCTGACACATTCCAGACTTTAACTCAGCAAGCTTGCTTTTTCTTAATTCAGATTGCAGTGGATACCGCGATGCAAACTCTTCATGACTTTTTTCATAGTGTCGCTTCAAATTGCTAGCTTTGTAATTTGCTAGCGGTGTTTGGCAGATGAGGCAAATTGGCCTACCGTCTTTATCGATAAATGCAAAGTCCTCTTCCCATTCTGGTAGAAAACTTCTATTTTCTTCTTTATATTTTCGTTTCCTGCAACTTGTTGCCATATTTGATTTAAACTTTTAAATAATAAGTTACTAACTTTAGTAGGACTAACAGTAATGGTCAATACTTTGAAATGAGAATTTTACCGGAACCGGAACCAGAAATTTAACAGTTCACATCACCAACCAATCAGAAACCAATCGCTCCCTTCAACTTTTAAAATTTAAATCAATCCCAAATTATTTTCAACCCTTTGTTTCAGTCAAGATTTTTTTTTTAAACTTTCATTTATTTTTGATATTATATATTTCAAACGAAAAGTTTTAATTTCATAAATTGTTCGCGAGCCGCAATGTGAACACAGAAGAGCCGCATGCGGCTCGTGAGCCGCGGTTTGGCCACCGTTGTAATAGTTCATTTTGTGAGGCTACAGTATAGTTATTCACGCTTGGGTTCAGTTTTTACCGGGAAATCTCAAGGAAAAAGTAGCACAAGTGTCGTTTGAGAGTATGGTAATACTGGATAGAAAACGACATTATCGTTTTCCTACTTCGGTGATTTGAACATTTTGCTCATGTAGGGGTAATCCATGATTTCAAATGTATAATATTATGCTTCTTTTCTGCATACTTGTAGCTGGGGGAAAATATTATTTGGTTGAACCTGAGCACATGGATAAAATTATATTTATTATTTCTTCCTTAAATAAAAGGTATGAACGAGCCATGGTGTGAAAATGCTTTTTATTGTTTAGCAGCAGATTTCTTCTTTTTCACTCTTCAAAAAGAGAAAACATATTTAGATTTGCAAAAAATAAGTACACATATTCTTAAAAATGTTATATTATTCTATTTATTTATCTTTCCAATTGTTATGAATGGACCGAAGTTTCTGCAAACTGATTGGATATAAACGGTTACGTGATACTGATCAAGAATTTTTTTTAATACATCGATAAATCCAGCGGACTACTTTTGGTTCGCAGTTACCAGGTAATTTTATGTGAAGCTTTTTCTATACCAACGTCATAAACCATAGCAATAACAAGCCCCACCCACCTTTATGATTTCCGACCAAATGTGCAACCCCCTAAATAAAATCGCCCAATAGAAGTTAAACCAATGTAATTGCACAGTCATTCTTGCATTCCAACATTCACCCCTTTTGCCAAATAAAGCATATGGCAGGCTTTACAGGCCAATATTGAAAAATTATTGCATTTTGCTTCAACAACGTTTCATCGGCTGTTATTCATTGTCAGGGTCATGTGTCGAGCAAGGGATCTCACTAAAAATGGACACGATTTTGCTTTTGAAAGATGGAAATGCATGGAAAGCAAGAGCAACGGTTGCTATAACAACACGTGCCATACGCAAGCGTAATGTTAGGAAAAAGAATTGTAGCCTGGTTTAAACGGCATCAAACAATTTTTTATGTACTAAAATATTGATAATATCAAGCTCCTTATATGACTGGCATGACCCGCTCGGACACTCTAGCATATACGCTATAGAAAGATTCGAAGACTCTTGGCTAGCGGAGATTGAGATATGTATTTAGTTGCAGTGAAGAGGTTAATGAAAGAAAACTTCGAGCTACCTAAAAGTGAATGTTTTATTGATGAAATCTGCTGATATGACAGAAGGAGGTAAATTAGAATTTTAAGGATTAAATGATCATGGTTGGGTATTTATCTATGTGCAAATTTTACTAATCACTCACAAAGTTAACATAAAGTCCAATGGACTTTGCGAGTGATTAGGTAAATTTACACATGGATAGATACCCAACCATGATCAATTAATCCTATAGTATGTTTGGTATTTTAGTCATTTAGTGAAACAAAATATCCATATTTACATAAGACAGTTTCAATCCATGTATCATTAACTGTTCATTATAATTTATCGTCATGAGAAACTGTGAGAAAGCAATACGAAATATGTAAACATGAAATATTAAACAAAATCGGCAAATTACAGCTTAGATGGCATATTGTCTGTGAATTAAGAAATAGAAATATCTTTATATTACATGTATAAAACGAACTGTTTTCGTTAGGTTTCTAAAAACAATAAGTGTGTGTTCGGATTTATACTAACTTGATCAATCTGAGTCACATCGCTACGATGTCTGCACTGTGGCAGCTTTGTCGTGATGTCTAGCACTGGGGCATCATGTCACAGACATGTAGCATCATGTCCCACCCAATCACATTATCCTGGCACCGACTAGTCCTAACACTTACCTCTCTTAATGCTGAGCGCCAAGCGAGGTAGCTAGTACCAAGTCATTGGTAAGACTCGGCCGGAGTTCGAACCCGCGACAGGAGGAATCTTTTTAAAAATATATAAATTATTACATTATGTATGCACCACTGTTTTACTGATATATTTTACCTAAATTTATTGCACCAAATTACAATGAACTCAGCTTTTCTTTGAGTTTATTAACCATCAGTGTTATCAAAGTGTACATTAAAAAAAAACTAAAATGCACGGATGGAAAAATTAAAAGATCTGTTTATTCGTCTATTTTACATGCCACCCTAGCGTTAAGGACCAGCAATTAAAGTTTTCTGTGTATGTTAGCGCATTTGGTGTGTGTACAATTTGTTAATGATTTCCATCAATGTGACTAAAAGCAAGTTATGTTTCTGTTTGAAGTGTTATCTAAAACCAATCTGAACAATTTTAAATGGAAAGTGTCAACACTATGAAATAAAACGAAACTTTTGGTAACAACAAACAAATCAAAAAAACAATTACAGAAAGCATCGACTAATGGAACCGAGAGCAAATTACAACTAGGTGATTTAACTGTAAAATAAAAGAAGGGAGATGAAATAAAATAGACATAAAAGCAGGGATATAAATTAGGTCAGAAACCTCAACAGAAAGTTAAAATCGTTAAGTCTAGGGTATTTACTTTTGGTGTCGATATCTTCATTTAATTGGTACATATATTTAAATATAATGTGATGGTCTTTGTGCTTAAATCAGTCAGGTGCCTAACTGAACTAACATTCATTTATACTACTTGTCACTTATTTGTTCCATCGAAAGAGTGATAGTTCCATACAAATTATTTACTGGATGCCAATAAACTATTGATTGATTGTATACACATCACACTTATACAGTAGCCTTTAGGTTCCTGGCACGGTCTACAGCGTGCTATAACTGTAGACCTAAATCACTATAAATATGGAAATATTCTGAAATCCTTCGTTAGAAATTTTCTCATAGTGTTTTAAAGTGAGGTCTTTGCATTTTTTTTTTCTCACAACTTCTTACAATTTTGAATATTTTCATACTCTAGCTTAATAATTATGTCCTTTAAACTGGAAACAAAGATTTGCGATTTCCAATTTTTGCAACGCCTTGCATTCAAAATAAACAGCACCATCTTTGTGTGGGTTTTTTATTATCAAACAATCGATTCCAGGCTACATCTTATTGATTTCTTCTACATTTTCCAAACTGGGCGTGAACAAAATGTAATCGCTGCATCAATCACAATATGTCATTGGTAGCAAACTGGATCATCAACTTAGGAATTGCAAATATCAGTCTAAGTTAGGACGACGTTGCTTACAGTTCATGTAGTTGCACAGGAAACTATATTCGTGATCAATGGTTTTACTATGCTCGATGGAGTCTGTTGATGTCGCGTGATAATTCGTTGACATATTAGTACTTCCAAGGAGTCCATATGTCGGCCCATTGGGAAAGTAAAATGGGAAGTTTACCTTACCCAGATAGCGAGGGAGAATTTATCTGAGTTATATGTAGATTGTTTCTGAGCAATGAATGGTAATTTGTGTTAAGTACTAAACAAGGAAGGGCCATAACAAAGGCCTGTACATGGCTTGGTAATTAATCCGATATGCCATGTTAATATATTACATCAAAACTAATACCGTCAGTAGAGGAATTGTGTGCCTGCCATATGACTTCATCTGCAAATGCATTGAATGGAATGATCCAGTAAATTTTCCACCTATTGGATATGATCAGTCACTTATTGGACGCTGTTAAGCACAAATCGGACCCAATAAGTTTTGTTGCTACGTAGCATGACGTCACATCAGCATATAAAATTAAGCAGTCATGTTATGTATTTATGAGTAATTCTGTTGTAAAAATAATGTCTCTTCAAACCGATTTGTATTCACATTAATTTGAATGCAATTACTTGTTTGACAAATGGAGTGTGTAATAAGTATTACAGTGTTGGTACTGTTTAATGTTGTGCTCTCACCTAAATGCAGGAGACTAGCTAGCTCGTCCCATTGTACTACAGTCTCGTCCCATTGTATTACAGTCTCGTCCCATTGTATTACAGTCTCGTCCCATTGTATTACAGTCTCGTCCCATTGTACTACAGTCTCGTCCCATTGTACTACAGTCTCGTCCCATTGTACTACAGTCTCGTCCACAATATCCAACCATATAAACCACATAATCTATAATTACAATAAACTTATAGTGAATAAGAATAGCTAGCGAACAAGGATAATCGCTACATAAGAGAGTCCACTGCATTGATGTTGTGGTACACAGAATCTATAAAAACTAATAGATGCCCACTTGCGCTTCAGTTTTGAATCATTATATGTGTTAGAGATTGATGTTATGTGCATTGTTTAATGTCACCAATGTTTTAATATAAAACAACTGTATAACATCAGTAATATAAAACAGCAGAGAGATATGTTCTTCTCATTTTGTTTGCTTAACGATTGTGAACTACTCTTTGAAATACAATAAAAACAACCTATAGAAACAATACGGCCTAGTTTTGATCCAGATAAAATAAAAACAACCTATAGAAACAATACGGCCTAGTTTTGATCCAGATAAAGCTCATTTATCTGTCACATCACATCGGTATTGAAAATTGTTTCTTTATTGAAAATTAATCAAATAACTTTCTCCGGTTTGATTCGAAAGTTTACTGTTACCGGAAGACGTTATATCCTTTAGTCATGCACACTATGATTTATTATCTTTATTTTGGGACGCAAACGGAAGTTTAAAATGCCCTAAAAGGCATATATTGACTGAGGACATGCAGAGCTATTTTATTGGTGCTAATTGAAAAATGTATGCTTATAGTACCTGACACAGACATTAAATGCAACACGTTGATAGACCAAAGTCTCTCCTTGATAAAGGCTTATTACTAGTAGCTTTAGTATGCCCATGAATACTACACAAGAAAATTAGACAACACCAGATGAGAATTAAACTCTGGGAATTTTTATCCACAATTTCATTTCAAAATCACGTATCCTTTATGTATTAAGCTGGAATGGAATAGTTTGTATTGTACCACTGATACGTGAAGTCCCGTTAATTCTAATTTAGTTTATATTCATGTACAGGCCAGAAACTTTTACTGCTCTATATCTGATTCGTGTTCATGTGTAGTTTTCATGCCCTGTCAATACAGGATCCGTGAATATATGCTCCTCACGTGCATGCGTCTCCTTGTATAGTTTTCAGGCCTTGTGAATACAGGATCCGTGGTCCGCGGTTATCCGCTCCTCATGTGCATATTGGCTCCATGTAATGTTCAAGCCATCTGAATACAGGATCTGTGGTATTCTTTTACTAATTTTGTACCTCTTTTCATTGCGACATTACATGACTACCAACATTCATGAAATATAATAATTTTATTGTAAGTGACATCCATAAAACACAGGCAGATGGAGAGACAGATTGATGTCCGTGAGCGTGATACCTTGTGCACTTTTAGGCAAGGATGGTTATTCTTATATCCAGAAGTTCCACGGTCTATTATGGAGATTACGTTGTACTGTATGTACAAAAGACCTCGATAGGGTAATGCTGAGTAAGTGTCCTTACCACAAATCTAGGAGTGTACAGCCCAGTATATACAGTTGACATAATGAGTTTGCTTCTTACTTATTTCTGTAAGATAACGCGATATAAGCCAACAAGGCTCACAGAAAACTAACTCACTGCATAGTTAAGCATACCGTTCCCTGGCATACACGAACCTAGTCTGATTTCTCTTAAACCCTTCCCACCCCGTTTAAGATATTTTGATATTTATGTTGAGGTGTCAGGACAGGCCCATTCTCTATTGACAAGATGGAAATCGCAGAAACCGCGCGGTGTCGGCATTGGGTAGCCACTTTCAAATTACTCATAGAGACATTCAAACTTATTTACATATTTGAATGGTTCCTTTACTGTGGTGGGCCAGTTATTACAAGCTCCTGTTTGATACAGCTTTGTATTTTCCTACAAATTATTCCTTGCATTAAAAAATATTAGTGTTTTTATGTTACTAAAATGGTGATTAGTTCCATCACCACGGTACTAAAGAGGTGTATTGATACCACTTTACATATACTTTACATATACTTTAGATACATAATACACTGAATATATACCAATTACATTACCTGAGGTCCTTTTGACCGATCCATCCATATATGATACTAATTATAACATAAATATCTACCCACAGTTCTGTACATATTTATTGCTAATTGATTACAAAATAAAACAAACATATCAGGGCAGGATTGTACACACGTGTCAAAGCGTATCCACACAGCGTCATTTATAGTATATTTATGCATCTTACAGTAGACAGCGCGCGAACTTGTGTGTGTGTGTGTGTGTGTGTGTGTGTGTGTGTGTGTGTGTGTGTGAGAGAGAGAGAGAGAGAGAGAGAGAGAGAGAGATCTCCGATTATCATGCTAAGTACATTTAACATTTACACGTTTGACTTGAATGTGAAAACTCCATTACTTATATACTTGAAACTTTAAAAGTCTGCGTTTCACCAGTTTGACAAATTCATGTAATACCCGTTGATCTGGAAGCGCACAGGCATTTGTACAATAATAAGTGTATAAATAAATGGCCAAACTACATTGATAATTATTACACATATCTGATTGTCAAAATCAACAAATATAATTGATGGTCATTAAAACACTAAAATCCATCTTGAGACACTTCTGCCAACAAAATTCTACAACAACCCCTTCAGAACATAATGTTGACAAATGAAATAGAGTACAGTCATGTGGTATTTTGTATCATTAAAAATTATGCACTATTACTCTTAATCATATTCTCTGGAATGCAAGACACACGCCAATCGTGTGTCTTAATTCGTTTTCATCAAACATTCTGTCCATAAAGATGTTGCATTTAGTCCTTATTTCCAATGTTACGTGTAGGCTCGTACAAAAGTAACAAAAGAAAAGAGTGAAGCCAACAAGTTTTGTAAATTTAACAAAAATGATCTATCTCCCTAGAAAACAATGTAAAAATAGGAAATATGACTTAGGGTTTGTGAATATAATCCAAAAATTAATCCTAAAATTTAAAAAATACAAGTCCTATCACTAAAAAGTTCTAATTGAATCCAGGTTAGAATGTCGATGAAATTCCAGTATGGAGGCGATGACTTCAGATGAGGTCGTTGTACAAATGGCAACAATTCCTCGTTGAAACACAATTTATAATGTCCTGTTTAGAATTCCAGAATAAATTTCCTCTGAATATCTTTCTCCCAGAACGTTTATAAATATGAAGCACTTGTGTAGTTTTCTAGAGAATGAATTATTAAATTCCAAAAAATAAATGAACTTCAAAACAATCTGACATCAACAATTGAAACACCTTGTACCCTCAAGGTGTAAAGATACGACTCTGACTAGATCTAGTAGAAAATGGCTGTTTTAAGTCTCGATTTTAGATCACATGGTGGCTCACGTGACGGGCTACGTGATTTCTAATTTGAACAGCGCAATAAAAAAATGACATTTATCACGTAGCTAGAATAGCCCTATCTAAAAATCTAATTCCTACACTGGAAATAAATTAGAAAAGAAAGGCCGTTTACAACTCAGCTAACACGTGGGCCGAAAATGACCTTGGTAATAGCCAATCGTTTTATCTTGATCTTTACAAGATCTATGAGCTAAAAATAGTGCTGAAGTAATGTTATAATCTAATCGGGTCAAGCCAATTTTCCGAAAAGAGACTCAAATCTAATGAAAATTATCATTACAATAAAATGTAATGAAACAAAATTAAAATAAAAAAGAATTTAAAACTAACATACAAGTAATTAAATTACATATTCGTAACACCAAG
>JAECUM010067878.1:0-26304 GCA_016617855.1 Megalonaias nervosa
CTGTTCCTGTAGCTCGCGTCGTCTTAGCTTAGTGTAGTAGTGATGAAGAGTTAATATATCTGTGGGTTGAGGATCAACTGAAACATGTTACCTTTTTTTCCACGATCTTTTTCAGGCAAAAGTGACCATTTTTCTTGAAAATGTTTTTTTAATTTGTTGTCCTTGGTTACGACAAATACCTGGTTTACAGTGGTGCCTGAGTTTGAGTCACATGGCCCACAGTCGTCGGGAAAGTCGTTGCGTCACGGAGTGAAGTGTTAGCCAGTTTCCATGATGCCATGGTTTACTTTTGGTGAATTCAGGTCCGAGCCGCATGAGTGTCCCAGTCGTTCCATAGTCCCTAATAAAATCTAGTGGTGTACATTGGTTATGTGACACCAAGTGCAGTATTTATGAATGGAGACTGGTAAATTACACAATGGAATAAATAAAAAGGGACTGTTCCGTCGTCGGCAGATACCGTTTATGTCGCCATGGTGGCAAATGTGATGCAATTTTACAGGCGAAATGAGGCTCAAAAACCATGATTTGACTGGCCCAAGGTGGCCTAGTAAAAACAGTTCCCTGTGTTAGGGGAAGCTGCATAGTTTTACGGCGTGAAATGCTGACTGTACGGAAAGTTAATGAAGAGAAACCATGCAGACGTGCGGTTGATAGACAATTTTAAAGTTGTGAGATCTGTGGTCTTGTATTGATTAGAGTAAAATTATTAATAGAATGGACACGTTGGGCTTTCTAATTTACAACAGAAGTTGTATGGAAGTAGTGAATGGGACCACATTAGCGTCAATGGAAATCCCAGTCAAAAAGGTCGTGGGCCACTTTGGCGTCAAGAGGAATTTAACATGGAGTGAATGGGGAATTAAACATAGCGACAAGGGATTGCGACACTTTAGCGTCAATGGGACCTTAACGTTAAAAATGGGTATATCAAAATTGGCGTCAATGAGAATTTAACATGGGAATGTCACCTGGAGGTCAATGGGAATTGAACATTGGTGACGTCATGGGGTTTATAGGGTCAAAACTATTGATAGGGTGAAATGTACTTGTAGGGACAAAGGGTTGATAGGGACAAACATAGACATACAGAAACAAACAAATACACATCCAAACACACAGAAAAGAGGACAGAGATGTTCCAAGGAAAGACTCACAGACAGAATAGAGACTCCAGTAAGAAAAGTCTATTTTATGGGTACAAAACATTTAGTCAATTACATACATGGGCTCTCTGGCCTGTGCTATGGTCTAAACACTATCCATTTAATACATATAAATTTGGACATGGAACAAACCTATTCACATGTCATCTATTTCTTGGTTCTAGAAAAAAAAATACTTTTAAAAATTAAAGTTCATGCCTTCAAAAAAAACACTTTATATACAACGTATATGCATTTCATAAAAGAATGACACTTTTCATACTACAATTAATGTCCATTTTTAATTTTTTAAAAAAAGCTAAAACAAAACAAATAACAAACAATCAAACAGGACAAAGTTCGTGTTTCTCTCTATATCCGTCACACACGTTGTTTAAAATCTGGTCAGCTACCACTTGTGTCCCAGCGTAGATGTTTCACATCACGTACTCCCTTTCATTCGTAAATCTGCTGTTATGTCCATTGTGCTAGGTAAACTTATCGATAAGCTGATCAATGGCGGTTATTGTCTTTTTCCCATGGAAGTACAACGTACGCCATATGAATGGTCACTTTTCCATCGATGATGTCAAATTTTTCTCTCATCGTCTGCACGTCTTCAATAGCCCTCAATAGTTTGGAAGAAGTTAATTCTACAGGTGTACTAAACCCGAGACATACAGGAGAGTTCAAACTGTCGTGATATATAGATAGGCTCAAACGACCTCGATCTTTGACTTGACACTGACGTTTGAGTTCCTCTAACAGTGAGTCAAATAAGTCCGTAATGAAACCTGCTGCTTACTTGGCTGGAACGTCAGACGCAAAGTCTTTAAATTTCACCATGTAAGCGTAAGTTGTCGTCCTAAATTTTCTCGAAGTCGCCGTCTGAGTCATTTGGATGCTAAAATACTCCTTTAGGTCTACTGAATCCTTTTTCTTCTTGGACGCACTTTGCTGTGACAGTATGGTGATGAAAGAGGTCAATGATGTTTGTTCCTTCTCTTTTTTCATCTGCTTAGAGTGATCCATCTTTCTCGGCGTTTGTCCTCGCAATGAGGTGTCGTTCTTGGAAGTCGTCACTTTTTATACTGGTTGATATCAGCGTGTCCATAAGGTAAAGTCTTGAAGTCTGGAAGTCCCACTGGCCGCACATAGTTTTCCATGGCGTTAGTAAATAAACAACTAACATATGGTACTACATTGGTGATGTGATCGTGAGGCACAGCATCGCACTCGAGTTTCTCGTTGGACTTGAGTCTTACGCTCGATACTTGCTGTGTGAAAGGATTCATCGTTCTCGCTTGGCAATGGTAGTCACAATGAACTATCGGTCTTGGACTTTGTCCCTTTTTATATGCTGACCAATATCAGCGTGTCCGTACGGTAAAGTGAAGTGGTTGGGAAGCCGTACTCGCTTCTGGTACACGATCTGATAGACTTTTTCCAAAGGCCGACTGACGATTTGGTGTGTGGGTAAATGTACAATCTTGTGCGGATCGTAGGTGGTCACTCTAAAATTTCGATCCTCTCCAGACTGCAAGGCCTCTTTCAGCACGCCAAAGTTCACCACTTGACCGGTGCAATAATTGAGAGTCAATCCTTTCACTTTACACTCGGTGTGCACTTCTCCTTGTGTATCACAGTATTCTTAGCCGTAATTTTTGGGGCCGCCACTAGCAAAACCTAAAATCTTGTCGTCGGGGTGCTCATCCGTCCAGGCTCCTAAACGGTCTCCTTCGATGTCAAGGTGACAGTGACCCAGGCGATCGATGTAGATGCAACTGTATGTGTCAAAATACAGTACACGATCTCCTAGTTGGTGTAAGGCTTTGTACAATTTTAAACGAGCATGGGCTGTCACGTAGGCCGTAATGATGACATTTCCAAATTCGTCAGCTTCTACAAAGCCCAGTTCTTCTTCGTAATTGACTAAGATCAAGTCTTCACGAAGGACGTCCACGTGTTTCATGTATTTAGTTTTGTCGTGAATAATCTGGAAGTAGCGGGAAGGTTTTGTCAAATACTCTTTCTTGGGTAAACACGGTCGTTTTGCCATTTTTCCCCTCAAGCAATTCAACATCACTTTGGCAAACGATCGCCTTCCTTCATTTTTCTCGATCGGGTCTAAAGTGATGCCTTCCTGCTCCCGGTATTTCTCTTTGAATTTCTCTAGGTCATCTAGAGTCTGGCACCAGGAAGGATAGCAGCTGGCTTCTTGTTTCAGTTTCAAAAAGGGATCCACATAGTCTGCGAAAATGCCTTTCTGAGTCTCGTCGCCCTTGTGGTATTTGGGAAAGTGGTTGATTTCATACACTTCTAACAGTTGGTATCCCAAGTCCAGAGCTTTGAACAAGTCCACGCTAACCCACGTTCCCGTCAAGGCACATTCTTCCTGAGTGTGCTGAGAAGGTCGGTCTTGGTTACACGTTTCGGCACAAGTACGGCACAAGAGAAACATCAGTTTTCCTTGCCAATGGTGAGGTAAAACGGGATGGTACACGTCCGTGAGAGGCAAGACTTTGCACTTAATCAATCCTTCGTATTGTCGAATGGTGTCCAGGTCGACGTGTTCCGTCAACAATTGCGGGTGCCCTGCGGAAAAGTGAAAATATTTGCACACATAAGGATACAGCGAACACACGTCCAAGTATCTGATTTATTCTCCATTCTCCTCGTCGGCTTGGTACAGCAAACAGGTGGCATTCGTCCGTCCTCCATACAAACTGTCCCTCGGGTTCAGTGGGTCCACCAGTTTGTAACTTTCCACGATGCGTTTAAACTCGGGATCGGTTTTCAAACGGTGATCGTACTCGTGTTCCTACAGTTCCACCACTTGGTATCCTTGCTGTTCTAACTTGAATCGCCGTTGACAAGTGGCCTCGTACAAGTCTTCCATTGTCCGTTGTAAAAACTGATTTTTAGTGTCACGTTGAGGGTAACAGATAGGACATCCGTGAAATAAGCATCCGTTAAACTCGTACACGATCTTGGGGTTTCTTAAGTCCCAGCCATCCACCGAATACGTTCCGATGGTCTTTTCGACTCCTTCGTTGTGGGCGTGTTGGATCCATTTGTCTTCCTTGTCGCACAAGTAATGTAGGCAGCGTAGGGCTTTGACTGAATATTGACGATTGACAAAGTTCGCCGTTTGAGGGCTTATTACAGCCAGGGTGTTTTCGGGCATGAATCGTTTGCGGTACACTAAAGAACATGCTTTGGCATTGGTGCAAGTTTGTTTCAAAGGATCTATCCCTCCGTGTTCCATGAACAGTTCTCGAAATTTTCCACAGCAACGCCGTAAAATGTCCACGTCGGAACGACAATACTTTAACACTTCTTCCTGAAAGTCGAAGGGGTCCGAGGCATGAGTGTGGTACCAATCATAGAAAGCTTCTCGTTGTTCGGTACGCATGTTCTCGGGATCGTAGTAGTGAGCTTCAGGCAAATAGGACAGAACGGCGTGTTGATTGGCTTCGGTATTGAAAAAGTGCGGAAAATAGCCTTTGGCCATTTCTATCATTCCAAATGTTTTAGGAATTCGGCTGAAAGGCTTGGCCAAGTAACTCATCGAATCTTTAAACTGCACTTGTCCCACTTGCTTGGAAATGATTTTGGTTCCGTTCAAAATGACTTTCGGACGTTCGGTATTTTATTCCGTACAGTATCTGAGAAGAAATTGCCCATCGTATCCCGAGAAATTGTGAGCCATCACCGTGGCATAGCGATGGCAATCTCCGTAACGTTCTATGTACTCTTGGCTCCACGTTTCGTTGATGGGGTCTAAGATCCATTGGGCGAAATCGGCCAGCGTGTTAGGTTCCAGAAAGATTTTGTCACGTCCTCCAGAAATCTTGCTGCAGTGAGGGCAATGACTAAAGATAGGCTCTTGGATGCACTTCTCGCACGCTCGATGAGCCACACAGAAATTAGGAATGTGAATACCAGTCTCTTGAATCCTGATATTTGGAATGGTATATTTGAATGTAGCATTCGTGTTCCAAGTCCACGATTTGGCGACAAATGTGACATCGTTTCTTTCCTGGACATACGTGAGTATTGCACAATTGGTACGTATGCCTTGTCCACAAGTAGGGCACAATCTCAGGAGTTGACAAGCACTTTTACGCTGTGAACCTTGCGTCTTCAAATGTTGTTGGTAACAGGCAGGCTGACAAAAGTGCGCTGACAAACTGGGCAATGTACTCGTTCTTGTCCTTCTTCAAGACAGGCTTTAGAGGCCAAACATCCCTCACATTTCGATCCGCAATGCTTGTGTTGCTCTCGATTGTTATAGCCATAGTCACATTTCTCACAATAATATCTGTATCCCAGTAATTCAGTGATACTGGTGATGGCATCAAAAAGTTCATCGTGATGATAGACATCTTTGAATTTTTTGCAAGTAGTGCTGCGCGATATTATCAATTTATCGGTATATTGCAATATGGATCCAAAATAACAAGTATGGAGATATTTGTTTTGGAAAATTGGTAGGGCGCGTTTATGTTTTCATTGGTGTAGTCATTAAATCTGAGCAATCTTTAACTTTTTGCAACTAGAGAAGGAATTAATAGGAAACCATTTATAAAGATAAGACAAATGCAATCACATGATCTAAAATAATGCAGTTTTAGAGAAGAAGATTTTTGAAAGTTTTCCCTATATAACCCTATCTAACACATGTGACACCCGGGGCATGGCCAAGAGCTATTGTTGCCATTCCAGAAACTTTCAGCTGGGGAACTGGGGTTGATGAGATTGGGAAGGTTGTGGGAGGGGATAACAACTTCCACCTCACATACACATTCATGAATATCAATAAAATGTTGGTCTTTATATATTTCCTTTGCTTCTAAAGTATATTTTTATTGTTTAATTTATTTGTTTACAAATTACAACCATTATCATGAATAGGTTTCGTTACACCTTCAAGCAAGTGTATAATTAGCTACTTTTAAAATGACATCCTATTAGCCATATTCAAATTAAAACATGGGGGATCTGGGCATTATGCGACTTAAATTAATACTATTAAGCAATATAAATTACAATGTTCACTGAGACATACTTGTAACATTGATTAAATCTACGGATAGATTTAAAAGAATGTTAACCATCAGCATAATTCGTATCTCCAAATTAAAGCACTTTTCAGTTTTCATTGGCTACAAATATTAATCATAACCAATAGTTTGGCATGTTGGATAAAAGTCACAGATCAATATAAAACATGACCCATTAAGTGCATGTCAGTCTATCTATGGCAGGCTTAGGCTGTGTTTTTCAGTGTTAATTGGTGCAATAAAATTGGGTAACAATGGGATTAAGAGCTATTATACAAGAAATACTTGGTTAATTATTCCCCTGAGGGTCCGGGGTTATAAAATTGGCCCGACGTGTCCTCACTACGTGTCGTAAGAGGCGACTAAGTAGAGGCAACCTGTTTGCCGTGGGTTGCATCTCGTGTCGGGGGAGGAAAGGATCCTGGTAGTTGAGTAGAGGCCTTCTGATGCAATACACTGCTTTGGCCTCTACTTCTTCTAGACGGGTGGTCGGAATGGGCCCGGTCTCGACAAATCGGTACGCCGAGCCCTGGGAAGATTTTATTTACTCGCTCACTTTCTTTATCTTTCTCTTTGTATCTCTCTTGATACCACCGTTGCCCCTACATTCTACCCCTTTAACTTTCCCTTTTCTAAGTCTTAGAAGACTTCCTAGAAGGCGGTGGCTTAACGGGTCAATCCGGAGGTAATTTTACCGACTGAGCATAACATCTGTGTATCCCTGGCACTTTCAAAGTGTCCCCTTGTTGGGCTCCGTGGTGGGCGGAGAGCACGGGTGCTGAATTTTAACCAAAGCAACATGGAGAATTAAAAACAAAATCAAAATAAACGAACGAAAACTGGATCTGACTCAGATGACGAACCATGTAGTGTGGATTCATTTCCACGCTTCATGGTTATACAATCTAAAGCTGCCGCAAAACCGCTTACCGCACTCTCTCCCTTTGTGATTGAAAAGACAATAACGGGATCGATCGGTACACCAAAAGGTGTTAAAAAGTTGAACTCGGGCTGCCTTCTTGTTGAGTGTGAGCGACAAGGTCAAACATAAAATATCAAGAAAATGAAAACTTTCTTCGATATTCCAGTGACCTCGTTCGCCCACACAACACTCAATACGTCCAAAGGCGTGGTTCGTTGTCGTGACTTGACCGGAGTCAGCAACACAGATATCATTGAAGGGATGAAAAGCGATGGTGTCACTGCAGTACGTAGAATACGTATTAAACGTAACAGCATTCTACAGGATGCCAACACCATTATACTCACCTTCAACAAACCAACAATTCCCAGAGTGGTCAAAGTTGGCTTTTTGCAAGTGAAGGTTGAGATATACATTCCGAACCCCCTTCGATGCTATAAGTGTCAGAAATATGGCCATCATGAAGACCGATGCTCAAAAAGCCAAATATGTGGCCGATGCGGAGACCATTCTCATCAGGAATCTCAGTGTAGAGCAACTCCGCATTGTGTCAACTGTGGAAAGGAGCACCACGCCAATTCCAAGGATTGTGATACCTGGAAACAAGAGAAGGAAATGCAGAGGGTAAAGTACACATCTAACATTCCCTATCCAGAGGCCAGAAAACTTGTACAAGCGAAAACATCCCTTCCTGGCCCATCCTTCTCCACTGTAGTGAAAAACAATCCCAAAACAACGAAGGACGCTCAAACAAAGACAGATCCGCCCGATTCAACATCAAGCTCGTATTGTATCGTATCGGCATCCGTCCGTCTTCGGGAGACGATGGTGAAGCTTCCGGTTGGGTGTCCTATCTGCACCTTCGCGAGTGGCTGAAGAGTCCGACCCTAGAGTGACAGTCTCTGTTGCACTTGCTGCAGGTGAATGTCGATGCCTGTTGGGGCTGTTGTTGTTTCGCCTTCCTACTGGATCTCTTTGCAGCGAGGTTTGTGTTTCTCGCTCCCTCGGCTTTCTGAACGCCCTGTCTGACAGCAAGGTGCCAGGCGGAGCGGTCATCAGCACAGCTCTCCCAGTCGTTGACGTTGATGTTGGCCGCCTTTATGTCCTTCTTGCAGACATCTTTGTAACGCAGACGTGGCCGTCCAGTCAGTTGTTCGCCTTCTGCTGATAGCTCGCCGTATAGCAGGTCCTTGGGAATGCGGCCTAGGTCCATTCTCTTTACGTGGCCGAGCCAGCGAAGGCGCCCCTCGCTGAGAATGGAGAACATGTTGTTCATGCTGGCGCGTTCCAGAACCTCTGTGTTGAGTACTTCGTCCTGCCACTGGATGCGTAGAATGCGCCGCAGGCATCTCAGGTGGAAGCTGTTGAGTTTCCTCTCGTGGCTCGCATAGGTGGTCCATGCCTCGCTGCTGTAGAGGAGTGTGCTGAGCATGCAGGCCTGGTAGACACGCAGTTTGGTCTTCTCAGTGAGGTTGGGATTGTTTCAGACCCTCTGGTTTAGTCTGGCCATAACTCCTGCCGTTCACCTCAGCATCAATGGAGAGCGAGCTGGAGATGGTTGACCCGAGGTATGTGAAGTTCTCAACAACTTCCAGGTTGTACCCATCGATGGCGTTGGCGGGAGGGGAGTCTGCGTCCTGCCCCATGACGTTCGTCTTCTTCAGACTGATGATCAATCCAAACTCCTTGCAGGCGTGGGAGAGGCGACATACCAGCTGATGCAGTCCATCTTCCGCGTATGATCAAGGCTGCATCGTCGGCGAAGAGCAATTCATGGATGAGAACCTCTGTGACTTTAGTCTTAGCACGGAGACGGGCGATGTTGAACAGCTTACCCTCAGCCCTGGCATGGATGTACACTCCCTCGCTGAAGTCCTTGAAGGCGTACTGGAGGAGCATGGAGAAGAAGATGGCAAAGAGCTTCGACGCAAGGACGCAGCATTGCTTCACTCCGCTGCTGACTGTCAAGATCTAACACCCACCCACCCCTATAACCAAGCACAGAAAAAAACGACATCTACTCAAACAACTTTCAATAATACCCCACCACCGAAATCACCAAGGAATAAAAACAAATCTCAAGGAAATAGGCAGCAAAAGGGGTCAGATGACCCCATTAAAATCTATAATGTGTATGGAGACACTGAGAGCATGGATGCAGAAGAAACTGCTCCATGTTCTCAAGGTGACTCCAGACCTACCACCAAAACAATCATCCCTCTACTTCCTCCAGAGAAATAACCACACAGATTGTCTCCGCGAAAGGTCTAACCTAGCTCCACAATCTCCACTTTAAACTTATCATAAAGAACACCATCATGCAATGTAACTGTCGAGGACTTAAAGCCAATTACAATGATATTCTTTTGCTTTTAAACGAATACGATCCTGCAATACTATGCCTTCAGGAAACTTTTTTAAAGATACGGATAACATCACATTTAAAAACTACTCCCTGTTTAACATCTACTTTCAGAATGTTGACAGGGCCTCAGGAGGAGTTTCTATTGCTGTGAACAATAGAGCCCCTCATAGCGTCATCCCTTTAAACACAAATTTGCAAGCCATTGCTGTAAGTGTCACTCTACATGGAGTGATTACCTTTTGTTCTATTTACATACCACCAAACACCAACCTACTACCAAATGAATTAGACACTCTTGTTCAACAACTTCCCACGCCATTTGTTTTACTCGGGGATTTTAATGCCCATAACATTTTATGGGGATCAAATCACATAACTGACAGAGGCCACAAAGTAGAAGACTTCATTTCTAGACATGGTTTGTGTCTATATAACACCAAATCTCCGACGTACTTACACCCAAGAACTGGTACATACACGTGTATCGACTTGACAATTTGTTCTCCTTCGCTACTTTTGGATTATAGTTGGAAGGTCGCTGATGACCTTCACAGCAGTGACCACTTTCCAATCTCTCTTAAGAACACCAACGTTACAATTGATGACGCAATTCCACAATGGAATTTAAAGAAGGCCGAATGGGCCAAGTTTGAAACACTTTGTACAGCTAGGATTAACAGGGATACCGTTCTAAACGACAATGGCCATATTCGATATTTTACTTCTGTCTTAATTGAGACTGCAGAGGAATCCATTCCTAAGTCCTCACCAAACTGTAAAAGAATCCAAAAACCGTGGTTCACCAAAGAATGTAAAGAAACCATTAGACAACGCGAAGAAGCACTGAAAAGAATTAATAATCGTCCAACGTCTGAAAATTTAACTAAGTACCGTATTGTTCGGGCCAAAGCTCGCCGCACGATTAAAGAAAGCAAAAGAGCATCATGGAAAAAAAAATGTTTCAACTTTAAATTCTCGTTCCTCTATAAAGAAAGTTTGGGACACGATCCGCAAAATAAATGGAAAGGGAAAATACAATTCTTTCCGACATCTGAAACTAACTAACAACAATTACAATTCCTAACATGACATAGTTAATATACTTTCTGATAGTTTCTCTAAAAATTCCTCATCGTCTAATTATTCAGAAGCTTTCCGCAGATAAAAACTCAGAAAGAAAAGACAATGTTGAAATTCACATCGAATACCTCAGAAAGTTATAATCAACCGTATTCACTGTTGGAGCTTATGGAATCTTTGAATAAGGCCAATGATACATCCGCTGGGCCTGACGATATACATTACCAGTTTTTGAAACACCTACCAGAACCATCATTAACAGTTCTCCTGGAAATCTTCAATGATTTATGGATTACTGGTAATGTTCCAAAAATCTGGAAAGAAGCAACAGTAATACTAGTTCCCAAACCAGGTAAAGATAGCGCAGATACTACCAACTATCGACCCATTGCACTGACGAGCTGTGTGTGCAAAACAGTGGAACGAATGATCAATTCTCGGCTTGTGTGGTATTTGGAAACCAACAATTTAATATCTCCTTACCAAAGTGGCTTTCGTTATGGTCGTAGCATCAATGATTATCTGGTTATACTGGAAACATTTATTCGCGACGCTTTTATCAAGAAGGAACGTTTAGTAGCGGTTTTCTTTGATTTAGAAAAGGCCCATGACACGACATGGAAGTACGGGATACTAAACGACCTGCACCATCTCGGTCTCAAAGGCCGTCTGCACTGTTTCATATAAAACTTTCTCTCAGACAGAGAATTCAAGGTACGAGTAGGCTCCACCCTCTCTGATATGCGCGAGCAAGAGATGGGTGTGCCCCATGGCAGTATTTTATCTGTGACGCTTTTCAACATTAAAATCAATAGCATCACCAAGTGTTTGGCTCCTGGTGTGGATTTCTCCTTATTATATGTTATCGATCAAAGCACATGCATACAATTGAAGGACAACTACAGCAAAATATAAACAAGATTCAAAATTGGGCCAGTGCTAACGGTTTCAAATTCTCGAAACCAAAAACGTTATGTATGCATTTCTGTCAGTAACGAAGACATTATGATGAACCTAAATTCACGCTGGACAGAACACCTATTCCAGTTGTTGAGGAAACAAAGTTTTTAGGTATTATCTTGACAGAAAGCTGACTTTTATTCCACACCTAAAGAACGTGAAAGCTAAATGCTTGAAATCCCTAGATCTACTTAAAGTAGTAACGCACACTAACTGGGGTGCTGATAGAAAAGTCATCCTCAGTTTATATAGAACGTTTATTCGCTCCAAACTGGACTATGGTTGCGGTGTTTATGGTTCAGCTAGGAAGTCCTATTTGATGATGCTTGACCCAATTCATCATCAAGGAACAAGACTCGCTCTAGGAGCATTTAAGACATCTCCGTGTGAAAGCCTTCTCGTTGAAGCGAACAAACCACCTTTATCTCATCGTAGAGAAATGCTTTCCGCACCGCACAGTATGCTCTCAAATTAAGAACAAACCCTCTGGACCCTGCTTTTTCGGTTGTTTTTCAACCCAAATACAAAACCTTATACGAAAATAAACCAAACGCCATACCTTCCCTTGGCATTAAAATATCATCCATCCTTGACAATACCAAAATTGATCTTTCTAAAATTCAGAAAACGTCCATCTCCGACACACCTCCCCGGCTACTTAAACAACCAAAAGTACTTTTTAAGCTACACGATGGGTAAATAATCTGAGACAAATCCTTCTATCTTCCATAACTCTAATCACGAACCCAATTTAAAAACTACACAAGAATTTATTCTGATGGATCAAAGGATGAGGAAACGGCTGCTGCAGCCTTCGTTAATGGAAAACACACAACAAAAGTTCGCTTACCAATGGTACATCAATTTTTTCAACCTAAATCAGAGCAATAGACCTTGCTCTGCAATATATCGAAAACAAACGTATTTAAACAGCATCATCTTCTCCGACTCACTATCAGTACTCCAGTCACTACACAATAGAAAACTGGAGAACCCATTATTAACCAATATTCTCGTGAAAAATACTGAGCTGTGTACCTCCCACAATATAGTAAACTGTTGGTTACCCCGCCATATTGGTATTAAAGGTAATGAAAACGCAGATCGCTCTGCTAAAATAGCCCTATCCCTCGAACCATCTGATTTTAAAGTACCGTATACTGATTTTAAACCTAGTGTCAAAGAGTTTTTACGTCAGAAGTAGCATGCATTGTGGGATGATGCAGTGAATAACAAACTTCATGCCATCAAGCCAACCCTAGGAGAATGGACACCTTCTTACGGAACCATCCGTAGGGAGGAGGTAGTCATTGCAAGAATTCGAATTGGTCATACTTATATAGCCCATTCTCACATACTAAAAGGAGAGACCTGTTGTGTTTCTTGTCCTAAACTATCTCAAGTGAGATGTATATATTGAAACAGACACAAGCGTGTTACTTCGAAGACTTTATTTCTAAGAGTGACTCATATAGGCAATCCACACAGCGGGTCCCTAACAGCGCATGCGTATATACATTGGAGAAAGATGTACACATGATATAGATTGTATAGTCCATTTCAATAATACAACATTTCCCTTGTTTTGACAAAAATAAATAAAGTTGTTTTATTTTGAAGGTAACATATAAAACAAGGTAATGAAATCTAAAAATTCTGTAGAAATAGTCATTTTCGATGATAAAGATTTGACATGAAACTAAATCACATAATGACAGTACATACGTAAGTAATGTCCAAAACATATTTAATGCATTAATAATGTTGTTCATACGCATTTTGGATAACCATTAACATTTTTTTTACTATACCCTAAATAATCATCCTGCTTGTCATGTATTCGTCAGTTGTTAACAGCCTCCGCCGTTCCACATAAACGGCACTCCGGGGATGTCATTTATACTCAAGTTTCAGTTCAGTTCTCTATCTATAACTATCCATGTTACTTAATCCATTCATCATTTACATAGAGTTTGTCAGGTTTCACCTTTCTTCCAGACCGTGTTATATATGGGGCATCTGACCTCAAAGTCTTAGCTCCTGATTCTGGGATAGAGTTATTGAAATGGGGTTCTCTAGGGAAAACTGTTTGAAATGGAGTATTTTCACATTGCTGCTCGGGGTCAGCCAATACACGAGCAGAAAATGGGGTCACATCTGACAGATTCTCCATGGTTTTATTAAGTAACCTTCGATTTCGGCGGTAAAAACCACCATCCCTAGTTTGTACAGAATATGACCTGCCGCTGTGAACTCTTATAACTTTGGCGGGTTTCCATGTTTTACCAAATTGAACCCTCACAGAATCATTTACAGAAAGGGGTTTAAGTACTTTGCCGCTTTGTCAAAATATTGTTTTTGTTTTAATTTCGACTTCTGAATTTTCTTTTGAACAATAGTTGGGTCAACGGTCTGTGGTTTGAGAAGTTTATTTGTAATCGGTATTATAGATTTTGTTCTTCTACTAAGTAACATTTGAGCCGGTGTATGTTGTGTTTCTTGTCCTAAACTATCTCAAGTGAGATGTATATATTGAAACAGACACAAGCGTGTTACTTCGAAGACTTTATTTCTAAGAGTGACTCATATAGGCAATCCACACAGCGGGTCCCTAACAGCGCATGCGTATATACATTGGAGAAAGATGTACACATGATATAGATTGTATAGTCCATTTCAATAATACAACATTTCCCTTGTTTTGACAAAAATAAAGTTGTTTTATTTTGAAGGTAACATATAAAACAAGGTAACGAAATCTAAATAATTCTGTAGAAATAGTTATTTTTGATGCTAAAGATTTGACATGAAACTAAATCACATAATGACAATACATACGTAATGTCCAAAACATATTTAATGCATTAATAATGTTGTTCATACGCATTTTGGATAACCATTATCATTTTTTTTTACTATGCCCTAAATAATCAACCTGCTTGTCATGTATTCGTCAGTTGTTAACAGCCTGAATAATATTTGGGTCAACGGTCTGTGGTTTGAGAAGTTTATTTGTAATCGGTATTATAGATTTTGTTCTTCTACCAAGTAACATTTGAGCTGGTGTATAGCCGCAATCCAAGAGTGTATTTCCATATTCTAACAAGGCTAAATAAGGGTCCTGCTTACTGTCCCTTGCTTTGGTGAGCAATTTCTTGGCAATCGAAACTGCCTTTTCTGCCAAACCATTAGACATTGCATGTAATGGACTTGACCCCATTCTTTCGCAAAGTTTGCGAATTCTTGGGATGAAAATTGCGGTCCATTGACGCTGACACAGACATCACAAATACCGTTTCGTGACATGTGTACTTTCAGTTTCCTGATAATTGTGATACTGTGTTTGTCAGGCAATAAGTCTATCTCAAAAAATCGACTATAATAATCAATAGTCATGAGATGATTTTTTCCATCAAATGCAAACAGGTCAGTACCAATTTTTTGATAAGGCCTTTGTGGGATGTCATGTGGGATTAAAGGTTCTTTAGCACTGGAGTCGCGGTGAGTGAGACATATCGAGCATTTTAACACATGGTCTGTGATTTCTTTGGACATGCCTGGCCAAAAGATGCTATCTTTCGCGCGTTCTAACGTCTTGTTTACTCCCAGATGACCAGTGTGCACAGCTCGTATCATCTCCTGCCGGAGACCTTTCGGTACAATTAACTTTTGACCTCTGAAAATTAAATAATCTTCTACAGATAGCTCATCCCTGTGATTCCAGAACTCAAGCACATCTGTATTGCAGTGACCGCGTGAACTAGTCCATCCCTGAGTTATAGTCTTTATCAAAGTTTGCATTTGCGGGTCAACTTTGATAACGCTCTTCAATGTCTAACCGTCGATCTGTGACAAACAACTGTTGTTTGATCGTATGCACGTGAAGGTCGAGTCCTTCGATCAATCTTGGGTATGTGTCGGGAAGTGATTGTCTTGATAAATAATCACTAATGGGCAAATCTTTCCCTCGTACATGATGCACTTCAATATCGTACTGCTGAAGCTGCAACATCATGCGTTGAAGGCGTGGAGGGGCTGCTGAAAGGGGCTTTCTCATGATCGATTCAATCGGCTTATGATCCGAGTGCACCCTAACTTGTCTAGCAAAAACCAATTGATGAAAACGTTTACAGCCAAATAGTATAGCCAGCATTTCTTTTTCTATCTGAGCATACCCTATTTCGGTTTTTGTTAGGCTTTTGGATGCGAATGCTATGAGGTGATCGTCTTGCATACGGCATGCCCCAATCCCATATTTGGAAGCGTCTACTTCGAGTGTTAATTGCTTGGTCGAGTCAAAGTAAACTAGCACAGGGTGTCGCGTAATTATATCCTTGACCTCTTGAAATGCCTTCTTCTGAGGTTCGTCCCAGAAAAATTCCGCGTCTTTCTTCAAGAGAGCGTGTAAAGGGCTTGTAACCTCTGCTAAATTTGGCGCGAATTTTGAAAGATAATTAACCATTCCTAATAGGTTTTCTAATTTGGACCCGTTTTCGGGAGCATCAAGTTTAAGAATAGCCTCAACCTTGTTTTGATCGGGTTTTAAACCTGACGAGCTTATTGTATGGCCAAAGAAAGATACTTCCGTTGCGCCTATTACGCATTTGTCTGGGTTGAGACGCACACCCTTTGAGTGTGCACGTTCAAGTACACGAGTCAACATGTCGTAATGTTCCTTGCGAGAGCGTCCCCACACCAATATGTAGTCGACTATACACGCAACATTTGGTAAGCCCTCAAAATATTCATCCATTTTCATTTGAAATATGTCTTGTGAACTTTATATACCAAAAGGTAACCTACGATATCGGTACCGTCCGAAAGGCGTACTGAATGTAGTTAGGTATGAAGATTCGTCTTCAAGTTTCACACTCCAGTAGCCATGTGTACAGTCTAACGTGCTAAAGTACTTGGGATTGGTTACTTTAGTTGTGACATCATCGATTGTCAGCATAGGATAGTGGGGCCTAAGGATTGAATCGTTTAACGCCTTTGGGTCTAGGCAAATACGCAATTTACCCGATTTCGGTTTCTCTGTTATTACAAGGGAGTTGACCCAATCGGTGGGTTCTGTAACCCTTTCAATAATTTTGCACTCTTCCATTATTGTGAGTTCTTCTTTAAGCTTTGACTTTAATGCTTCTGGTACCCTTCGCGGGGGGTTTACTACTGGTACTGCATCAGGTTTAAGATGCAGCTTGCACTCACCGGGAAACAGACCTATTCCCTGAAACAAGTCACTGTACGTACTTGTAACAGCTGATGTATCTAAGCCAGACTCATTATCAATTGCGTAAGTCAGCTGGACTAATTGTAAGTCAAGCGAAGTTTGAAGGCTAATGAGAGCTGCGGCCTGACTATCTACAACGTAAAAGTATGTTTTTACAGTTTTGCCGTAGTGTGAGCAGGAAAGCATTATCTTGCCCACTACTGAAATGGAATCTCCTGTGTATGATACAAGCTTACTGTCGGGGGGTATTAAGGGGTCTTTAATATTGAGTGTTTTGTACAACGCTAGTGGAAGAATGTTTACTTGTGACCCGGTATCTATTTTAAATTTATACTGGGTTTGGGAAGGGCCAATACGTAACTGGACAAATGCACGGTCTGGAGATGAGAGAGATGAATGCCTTACCGTATCTATGTAAAATTCCTGGTCATAATGTGTATTCTGTGCATTGTTAACACTCCCGTTATAATCAAATCCCTGGTCACTGTTCGATATATTATGCACAGTTTTGGATCTCCACATGTTTGTAAAATGATTAAGTTTGCCACATTGTCTGCAAGTCACACCTCTAGCGGACACTGCGAGTTGTTCGACTGGTGATTCCTGTTTCCACAATTCCCACATGGTTTGTGTGTTGTGAACTGATTGGGCCTTGCACGATTGTGATGTTGGGTCTGATGTGTCTCCGTTGACTTCAGGAATTGTTGCCAGTGATATCCCCTGGGTTTGTTTCCACCGCGTGCCTGCACTCTGTTTTTACTTTTATCGACAGCGTCTACATCCTTGTTTGGCGAGCCGTTTGAAATAGACATCGATTTCAATTGCTGCTGACAATATTCAAAGTTTTGAACCATCTGGACAGCTTTGTCTAATGTCAACTTGTCTCCTTCATTAATCAGTTTCTCACGAACTCTCTGACTGTTCGTCCCAAATACAATTCTATCCCTTATCATATCATCGGTGTAACGGGGGGTTTAAAACAATAAGGCCTCCTTAATTGATTTGGGGATCGTTAACTAGGAAATGACCTCCCGCGGTGTTATTGCCCAGTGTGGACGGATAGATGAAACGTTAACAGATAACTGAGCAAGGCTATTGAAAGAAATAAACAACTACGAGCCCCCTTTACCAATAAATAAAAGAAATCTAATCAATTAATACATAACCAGAATTTCACTTTCAATCCAACAGATTTACTAAAAATAAATTTAATCAATTAATACATAACCAAAATTTCACTTTCAATCCAACAGATTTACATTGATAGAATTTAGTCGCAGTGTTCAATTTACATCATGTTACGAGTGGTGAATTAGAGAGTACAATTCCACGCTTGACAGCATCACCTGGCGTCTCTCTCTCCTCTTGTCTTGTATTTCCACATCTAATGTGTACGCTTTTGGTCCCCTTTCTGACCCTGATTCTTAGATGCGGATTTCCCTCGGACTCATCTGGTTTTCCTTTTTTCTAGGAAGGGTATAAAACTGTTCCCTTAAATATAGGAGTATGGCTTAAGCTAGACAAGTTTCACCACTTGTATGTGTATATATATATATATATATATATATATATATATATATATATATATATATATATATATAAACTCTCTCTGTTCGTATTCAGATTAGCGAGTCACACTGCATAAATTCTGACATATTGTGATCGTAACAAATAACTGTCCTTACAGATTTCCGTATTTCGGTAAGGTACACCGTTATATTTAGTACAAATGACCTTAGCTCGACAGTTCATTGCCCTCGCCGCTCGGCAATTGATTAGAAATACCACGTGCTCTATACAGACAAATGCAGCCGTATATACCAGCATACATTACTACACGTCTTATTTACATCTGACTAGTCAATTTTGTTCAATCAGATAAATGTTCAATTACTTATGGCATAATATTCACTAAATCTAGCTACAGTAACCAATAACCTGCAAGATCATTTAAGCATTGTGAAATCATATATAAATATACAATTGTCATTAACCCACGATAACAGCATCATCCTACACAGGAAATCAATTCATATATCACAAGAAATATGACACATCTGCATATTAGGGTTAATTCATAAATCCCTATGAAATACTGCATATTTGAACATTCTTTGGGTTACATCATAAATCCCTATGGAATACTGCACATTGAATATTTGATTACATGCAATCCGTCAATTCTGTCAATGAACTAATAACTGTTAAATTAAAGAATTAAATTGCATAACACTCTAACATATCAACAGAGTCCTACGAAATGAATACACGATACATGCGTGAATCATAAGCATATCAACACATTTGCATAAAACCAAACAAATGAAGAAGAATATTAAATGGGACTAAAATTGCGTACCTTAATGCTGTTTCTTTCCACACAAACCGTGCGTCCTAGCACTAGAGCCTGTTTTCCTTTCAAGACAGCTATCTGGCATTTCTACGAGGGAAAACACTATTCTCAAGTTTCCCAAGGAGTCGGACCTTTTGTCTTCTCATAAGGCAAAATAGGACTGAACAAATTTGTCTAAAGTTGCTCCTATAAATTCTCAGTCTCCCAAAGTGTACGCCTAAATGTTTTCTGACCAATCGGAAACAACTGTTCCTAAACCTTCCCCCAAAATAATCATGTCTTTCATCAGATTTTAACAGCCTAAAATATGCTGCAATTAGCTTTCCTTTGAAGATCAATTATTTGACATAAAGTCTCCTCCAGCCGATACGGTCGGTAATTCTAATGTACTCTCTGTAGTGTAAGCCTTCAACTAATTAGCTTTGAATTATCACTTGACAGTAAAAGTAATCAGATATTCCACACTGGACTGGAACTGATACACACCAACAGCTGGTTTATGTTAAGTGTTCACTAGGGTTTAAGCCATGGGAAAATTACTTTCAGGGCAGTCTTTACTCCCCTTCCTAGCTGTACTGATGTCTTGTATTTAATAAATAGTATAGAACGCCTTCTGCAGTTATTCTTCAATAACAAATAACATTACATGGTGGCAGCGGTAAAAATACAGGATTTATATTATCAGAGTTGAAAATGGCTTCATTTCAATTTAAAAATCCGTACAAATTTGACTTTTCGAGACCTGAAACTTGGGAAAAGTGGTTTCAGCGCTTTGAACGCTTTCGTCAAGCGTCTGGACTTAGTGAAAAAGAGGAAGAAATTCAAGTAAGTACCTTGATTATTCCATGGGAAGTGAGGCTGATGACATTTTGTCTTCGTTCAACCTGACAGAGGAAGATCAAAAGAAGTGGAAGCCCGTGGCAGATAAATTCGTGCGATATTTCATTCCAAAGAGGAATGTAATTTTTGAAAGGGCAAAATTTAATCAAAGAAAACAGGAAGAAAGGGAGAAACAGTGGACAGTTTTGTTACAGTTGTTTATGTGTTAGCAGATAATTGTAATTACGGGCCACTACATGATGAAATGATCAGAGATCGACTTGTAATTGGACTGCGAGATTCAAAACTGTCAGTAAAGTTGCAGTTAGATGCAAATCTAACTCTAGAGTCTGTCGTTAATCAAGCTCGACAAAATGAGGCTGTGAAAAAGCAACAATCAACTATACGAGCAATTGGAGAACGAATGACTGAAATGGATGCAGTAAAATCATCTTCACTGAAATATGGGAAACAGAAACATAAAATCCCAAGAGTTCAACAGAATAATGTCACCAGAAAAGGATGCATGAGATGTGGAAACAAATTTAATCATTCTCGGGACCAATGTCCAGCAAAAGAAGCAGAATGCCACAAGTGTAAGAAAAGGGGACATTATGCAAAATGCTGTCTGTCAAAATCAGCAGTTCGCACAATAGAATCGAGAGCGGAACCTGGATTTCTAGGGACTATTAGCACAAAGAAGGGTCAGCCGTGGATAACGCGCGTGAAATTGAACAACACTTCACTTTTATTCAAGATTGGTACTGGAGCTGATGTAAATGTAATTCCTGAGAGGGATTTACGAAAAATCGGAGACCAGAAACTATCCAAGTCTGATCGAAAACTGTATGGACCTGGAAACTCTGAACTTAAAGTGCTGGGAAAATTTACATGTGAACTGGAATCAAACAATGCCTTCAGTGTACAAGACATATTTGTTGTAAAGAGAATAAATCAGGCACTCTTGGGCAGGCCCTCAATTCAGGCTCTCAAGATTATTGAACAGGTAAATACATCCTCTGTAAATGCCTCAGATCAAAACTCGCAAAATCCAAGCAAAATTCACGATAAATCCATAAATTTAGATAGGGACTATCGCGAGAAATTCCCAAATTTGTTTAAAGGCCTAGGGAAAACAAAATGGTTCTATAAGATAACTCTGGACAAAAATGCCAAACGTTATGCCTTATCTACCCCAAGAAAGGTTCCCATCCCCTTATTGAACAAAGTTCAAGAGGAGTCGGATAGAATGGAAAAAATGGGTGTTATTTCAAAAGTAGATGAGCCCACTGAGTGGTACGCGGCAATGGTTGTTGTTCCGAAACCTAACGGTACGGTAAGAATTTGCGTGGATCTAACTAAACTGAATGAATCAGTTAAAAGAGAGAACCACCCACTACCATCAGTTGAAGAATCCCTTGCAAAACTAGCAGGTGCAAAGTTTTTCACCAAACTTGATGCAAACTCAGGCTTTTGGCAGATAAACCTGTCAGAAGTGTCACGTCGCCTTACAACTTTCATTACTCCTTTTGGTAGGTTTTATCTTAATCGCCTTCCATTCGGAATCAGTTCCGCTCCTGAATTTTTTCAGAAAAGAATGGCAGAAACTCTGGAGCGACATGGCGGAACACTCTGTCACATGGACGATGTTCTTGTTTTTGGGGGAACGCAGAAACAGCGAGACAAAAGACTAGAAATGGTCATGAAATCAATTCAAAAGGCCAGCGTCACTTTGAACGCTGAAAAGTGTGAATTTTCGAGACCATCCATTAGATTTCTTGGGCATGTTGTTGACGAAAATGGTTGCCGACCTGATCCGGAAAAAGTCAAAGCTACAACTGAAATGGAAACACCGAAATGCGTAACAGACATACGACGATTTCTCGGTATGGCAAATCAGCTTGGAAAATTTAGTCCAAATTTGGCAGAAAAATCAAAACCATTACGTGAGCTTTTGAAAGGTAAAAACTCGTGGACTTGGGGTCCAGATCAAGAACAAGCTTTTAGAGATATCAAGCAAGAAATGATATCTTCACCAACTTTAGCACATTATGATCCAAACAGAGAAATAGTTGTATCTGCAGATGCATCTTCATTTGGACTAGGTGCTGTGCTACGGCAGAAGCACGGTAGCACTCTGAGACCGGCGGCGTTTGTATCGCGAGGTATGTCAGAAACTGAGCAACGCTATGCTCAAATAGAAAAAGAGGTCCTTGCAATCACTTGGGCATGTGAACGCTTCAGTAGCTGTTTAATTGGGTCACAATTCAAACTAGAAACTGACCATAAGCCATTAGTACCACTAATGAGCACAAAAATCTTGGGAGATTTACCCCCTAGAATTCAACGCTTTAGAATGCGTTTGATGAGATTCAACTTTTGTATAGTTCATGTTGCTGGCAAAAATCTATTAACTGCTGATGCTCTATCCAGGGCACCTTTAAGTTATCACTCTGAGAGGGACAGAGAATTTCAGGCTGAAACTAACGCCTATGTTGATTTCGTAGTTAGTAATTCGCCCGCATCAAATACTCGACTTGAACAAATAAAGTCTGAATATCGAAATGATTCGATCTGCAAGCAACTTGTACAATTCTGTGAAAAGGGGTGGCCAGAGAAATCCGCTATTGACGGAAAACTTCAATCGTACTGGGCAGATAGAGGTGAATCTACAATTCAAAATGGTCTTTTAATGAAAGGTACACGCTTAGTTGTACCAGAATCTCTTCAAAAAGAAATCCTAGAGAGAATTCACGATGGTCACCAAGGCATAGTCAAATGCCGAGAACGCGCCAAAACATCAGTTTGGTGGAAAGGACTAAGTACTCAATTAGAACACTTGGTAAAGTCTTGCCAAAATTGCATCGAAAACTCAAGAGATCAAGCTGAACCAATGATACCAAATGAATTTCCAAGTCGACCTTGGCAAAGAGTCGTTTCAGACTTGTTTGAACTGAATGGTCAAACATATCTCTTGGTGATTGATTATTTTTCACGATACATCGAAATAGCAAAATTGCAAGGCACAGGTTCAAAAGCAATTGTCAATCATCTCAAATCAATCTTTGCGCGACACGGTATACCAGAAGTATTAGTTTCTGATAATGGTCCGCAATACACATCCGCAATACTAAGAATTTGCGACAAATTAAGGATTCAGGCATATTACAAGTAGTCCAAAATATCCACAGAGCAATGGTCTCGCCGAAAGAGCTGTTCAAACAATTAAAAGAATGCTTAAAAAAGCAAACGATCCTTACATAGCTCTTTTGACGTATCGCGCAACACCATTACCGAATGGATACAGCCCTGCCGAATTATTGATAGGAAGAAAATTACAATCTACTTTGCCAATGGCACCGACAAACTAACAGCCAAAATGGCCAGATTTAATGAAACTAAAGAAATCGGAAAACTATCAAAAGCAAACTCAAAAGAGAAATTATGATCGTCGACATCGCGCCCGAAATATGAAAAACTTCAGGTAGGGAATAAAGTATGGATTAAAGATCATTTTTCTTCAGGCATTGTTAAATCTGAGGCATCTGCACCTCGTTCATACATGGTAGTAACTGACGAGGGAGAGATACGGCGTAATAGGAGAAATTTAATTCCCATGCCTACTACAGTATCGGAGCCTGTCAGAGTGACTGTTTCACATCCTGATGCTTTGATTGACTCAGATGAAAGCAAAGCAGTGTCAACCAGTCAAAACGGTTACATTACACGTTCGGGTAGACTTTCCAAACCATCTGAAAGACTGAACTTGTAAAAATGAAACAGATGTAGCTTGTTTAGAAATGCGTTCATCAGATCACGTTTCATTTCAATGTTAACTTTCTCAGGAGGGGAGACGTAGTGTAAGCCTTCAACTAATTAGCTTTGAATTATCACTTGACAGTAAAAGTAATCAGATATTCCACACTGGACTGGAACTGATACACACCAACAGCTGGTTTATGTTAGGTGTTCACTAGGGTTTAAGCCATGGGAAAATTACCTTCAGGGCAGTCTTTACTCCCCTTCCTAGCTGTACTGATGTCTTGTATTTAATAAATAGTATATAACGCCTTCTGCAGTTATTCTTCAATAACAAATAACATTACACTCTCTATCACTATACCGTTACGATGACTCGGTCAATTCCACTGAAGCTTAAACGTAGACCCTTTTATGTTTCAGAGATGAAATAAGAGAAATATCAGTGAACTTTCTCAAGACCTTTCTGGCTTGACTATGATAACTTCAATGCACAATTTATTCAACCTTAAGTTTCAATAAGTCTTCAAAATTCGCCACATTACAATCGGCATCATGAAAGTTGCAGTCTCTGGCTTTCAGTCTTAGCCGTGTGACGTAATAATCAATTGATTCCCCTCCTTGCACTTCCATACTGAAACGATATCGCGCAAATATGGGGTTTAACTTTGGTTGCACGTGTGCCTTGAAACGGTCATAGAATGTTTGGAGCTTCTTCGCGTCTTCATTTGAAATATCACTTCACGTTTGCTAGACGTCTCTCCCTTTGTCCCCAACCCACAACAAAAGGTATGACACCTTTTCAGCTTCTGTTTTATCTATAAGCGGTCCATTAAAAATCAAAGTGATATGTAGATTAAACTTTTCCCACTGTTCCGGCAAGTTCGTAGCCTCCCAGTCCATGACTGGTGGCGGAATACCGCTTAAATCCATGGTTGATTTTTTCAAATCTTAACTAATGCATGCACTTTTGTCCCCAACCCACAACAAAAGGTATGACACCTTTTCAGCTTCTGTTTTATCTATAAGCGGTCCATTAAAAATCAAAGTGATATGTAGATTAAACTTTTCCCACTGTTCCGGCAAGTTCGTAGCCTCCCAGTCCATGACTGGTGGCGGAATACCGCTTAAATCCATGGTTGATTTTTTCAAATCTTAACTAATGCATGCACTTTTTACTCTATGCGCAACTCCAAGTTAATGCACTAATCCAACTTAATGCACCAATCCCACTTCTGACACCATGCTTTGTTTCTTGTCCTAAACTATCTCAAGTGAGATGTATATATTGAAACAGACACAAGTGTGTTGCTCTAAAGACTTTATTTCTAAGAGTGACTCATATAGGCAATCCACACAGCGGGTCCCTAACAGCGCATGCGTATATACATTGGAGAAAGATGTACACATGATGTAGATTGTATAGTTCATTTCAATAATACAACAAGACCCACCAGAATGCATTTCTTGCAATGAACCATTCACTGTTAAGCATTTTATGATGGAGTGTTTCGACCTCCAACCTACGCGCGTTCAGTACTACAATGTGCATGACATGAAGGAACTTCTTGATAAAATAAACGTGACTTGTATTATAGAATTCCTGAAAAAAGTAAACATCTATTCTATGCTATGACTTTTATGCTATCACCTTGAGCAGTTTTATGTAATGTATAAACCGTCCTTTATTTTAAATACCTCTTCAGCTGTCTTCATTAAGATACACCATTTACATTCCCCGTTGATCGGGAAGCTTTATTTATTACCGATACCATTTTATCGTTTTACCTTCAACTCTGGTTTTATATCGCTGGCCGATACGATACCTTTTACCACTTTTAAATGATCCTAGATATTACCTTTTGTATGGCGCTAAATAGCCTAACAGTGCTGATGCTCCGTAAAATTACAATCAATCAATCAATCTTGGTTAATTATATATTATTTGACACTTAAACAAAATGTTGAAGGAAGAATGTAATGAAAAAAGATGTTATAATGTCTAAATTAGGGTGACCACAGAATTTCCAGTTCGTAGCCTTGTTTTCCATCTTTTTTTTTTTTTTTTACTGCAGACGCTATTGTAAGTGTTATGGTAACTATAAGAACGCGTCGTTACAGCAGACAATACGTTGTAAATATCTGGAAGCCAAACGGTATTCTAAACGTTTTCCCAGTTACAATGGACTGAATACCTTCTTTACCACTCTTTTGTAAATTGTCAGCTCGTTATCGTAATATTTGAAATATATCTCTCTTCATCCCTTGCTATTTCTATTTGTTCTAACTTGAATCAGGCAACCACACTTGTTTATGTCACTTCCATTAAGCAAGCATTCCACACAGAGCGTCTCTAGTTCATAGCGTATCCAAACGAGACAAAGAAACTATTGTTATATTTAATATCTATGTGATTCAGAGATTTACAAATTTTATAAAAGTCAGCTTGCTGTGGGCAAGCTGATTAAAAACAATAAAAGAAAATGTGGTATAGTTTAAGGAAATCTAATTATGTGCATTAAAACTTTTGTGTCCTTGTATCTCTGTTGCAATCATATGTCTAAAGTTTATATATATATATATATATATATATATATATATATAT
>JAECUM010067880.1:0-13630 GCA_016617855.1 Megalonaias nervosa
ATATATATATATATATATATATATATATAGCATAATATAATACATTTTACTTTGTTTTCTATAAATGTCTATTACAGTGCCATCAATGGCGCTTGATTTGTTTGTATTTTTATTTGCTTCTTAAATCTTACAAGCATGAAATAATTTAAATTAATTAGAATTAATAATCAATAAAATTGTATACCTGCATTATTTCCTCATGTGCCACATGCGAACATAAGTTGGTGAGGTATGCAAGATGCCATTGTGCAATCGACACTGTGCGGTTTATATCGGTTGACTAAAAGGGCTTAATGTTAACAAGATGTTGAAGATTATTTGCATAAAAAAAATATAGTTATAAGTTAAAAAGATCCACGCTCTAGTGTAGCTACTTTTTTGAGTTACCTGTCATCCTGTACAGACTAATGTCTTGATCCTTAGTGGAATATTATTCATATTGTAATAAATTTTGGAGATGCACATTTGGTGATAGCGCCCCGTTTAAGGAATTCTTAGATTTGTGTGATTTTACTTGTTTGATTACTGGAATTCGGTGCAATGGAAATATTCCTTAGCCCGAAATAATTAGCCAATTACTAGGAGCAAACGTCACGGAGAGAAAGTATTAGTGAGTTTCCAAGATGCCATGGTCAATTAGTAGTGAATTCAAACCCAAACCGCATGACTGTCCCTGAATAATGTAGTCCCTAATAAAATCTAGTAGTGTGCCTTGGTGTTGTGACTGCAGTGGCAGTATTTACGGTAGGAAACCGGTAAATTACACAATGGGATAAACAAGAAGGGACTCTGCAGATACCGTTTATGTCGCCATGGTGGCAAATGTGATGTGGTTGTATTGGCGTAATGTGCCTTGGAACCATGGATTGACTGGCCTAAGGTGGCGTAGCTAAAATAGTTCCCTGAGTTAGGGGATAGTTGTAGAGTTGCTGAAGGTACGGAAAGTGATGAAGGGAAACTATGCAAACGTGCGGTTGATAGATATTTGGCAAGTTGGGAAATCTGTGGTTTTACATTGATTAGAGTAAAATTTATGCATAAAATGGACACGTCTGGCTTCCTAATTTACAACTGAAGTTGTATAGAAGTCTTTGGAAATTTGGGGTGAACATATGACTTCTAGCGGGAATCGCGCCAGGATTTGACACCGCTCGGTCAAGCAGAGACCCCTGGCTTGTAACAATATGTTCTAATACTAATAGCATTATTAATACTAAGGTTGTAATAATAATAATAATAATAATAATAATAATACCGTCTAACGCATAGGTTAATAATTGAATGTCTTAGGCCGTATTCTTCTTCTTCTTCTTCTTCTTCTTCTTCTTCTTCTTCTTCTTCTTCTTATTATTATTATTATTATAAATAATATCATAATTATTATGAAACTTGTTGGTATCGGTTTAACTGAATCTTAATGCAACCACATACTAATACTGATTATGTCGATGATGCTGATGATGATGGCGATAATACCAATGATGACTACGATGCAACTGCAAAGGGATTGTGTCAGTTGTTGTTGATGTGATATTCGAGCTGATCACGCAGTGAAAGGACAATGAGAACAAGGAGGAGGAGGGGACAAACACAGAGTAGGGTAAAATTCATATCTACTATATGAACATTTAAAATGTTATATTGCGTTATTAGCTCTTTTGTGATTGTACATATATCATTTGTCATATTTATTTATAGTCTGTTCACTTAGGAAAACACATCTAACAAAAATATTATAAGTTTTATTTTTTAAGGTGTGCACATTTTCAATGTTTTCTCTGTTGTAAAAGTGTCTATGTCAACAAGAGAACATGTTGAATACCAACTCTGGACTTATTATCTTTAATTGCATCACTACGACAAAAAATACCTTAGTGGGCCTCGCCCTGTTTAACTAGACATCTATATATCTTTATTATGATCGACTGACAGGAGTATGCGTTACAAATATTTTAACGTACAAAGCAAGAACAATACTTCATCATCCAAGATTTATGTGTAGCTTTCTTCAACTTAATGTGTTTCTTGGTATGTAGTAAGTTAGATTAGTGGAAAAGATGCAGTAACTTGCCGACCTACATTGAATGTAAGATCTATTTGACACTCATACATTTCGAACATGCTTTTCCCAATTATGTCAGCAAATATGTATTACAGTTAAGACTTGCTGTATATATATGCTCGTCTGTACACAAACACAGATTTTTTCCCGCATAAAACAGAGGTCATACAGTGTAATCTGACACTATCCCATAGGTTTATTTCGTTATATGGGATTGGGGAAATACTAAGTATACAGACACACGTATGCATATTATATGGTCATTTTACAAAGCATGAAATATAAACACGGATTCCTGCATACAGTTGTTAACATTTAAAAAAGTAAATAAGTCGTGGGAGTTTTCAGGTGATTTATTTGCCAAAAAGTCCATGTCCGGCAAGTTTTCCATGTGAATAATGCTTGAAAATATGGCAGCAATAAATGTTCAGTTAATAAATGTTTACGGTGCGCTTAATATCATGTTGGTACTGGGTATCATACCAAGATATTAGATAAATTTGACTTAAACGCTTGGCAAGTACGCAATTATTCTTAAATACACCATCGCTGATCGTTGCAGAAAGAGGGGTATCTCCTCTGATGTCGCACGCATTCGTTTTCTGTGGGGTCACAAAATATAGTCATCAAGAGCAGGCCTGTATTTATCGCCTGATTTTGGGGAAAATAACCAGGATTTCAATGACGGTGCAGTTTTGTACTTGATAACATAGCATTACATATTTGAAATGTTACACCAGGGATACAAATGCATAAACCTCAGTAGAAAACATAGAGTAAAGAACGTCTGGCGTACAAAGCGAGTCTAACATCAAGAGACCTGGTTAATTGGTGGTCTATCACTCTGGCCAATTGTAATGGTTAAAACATGTACAAATTCAGGCTATTTCAACTTCACTATCTGCAACTCACCTTAAATCGTGAAATGACTGCTATGAGCCAAATAATACTTTCTAATAAAGTAATGCAAGTTTGAAAAAGAAAATATTTGATTGTAAAGAAACAGCTATGCTAATTTTCTGGTGTGTCTATATCTAATTTGGCGATTCGTCAACTAGGAGCCCAAAATTTTCATGGTTGTTGATTGCAACCAGTGCTTGCAAGATAAGAAGCAATCTGGAAGCAATTATCATGAAACAGTAAGCTTACATTATACAGACAACCAAAAAAGCGGGTTTTAATATAAACACCACAAAGGTTTTATAATGCATTTGGTGGTGTTTTGCATTCACTTAAATCGTAATGCAGAAATAACGACACAATCAGCAGCAGGTCAATCTGACAGTCAGTTTGATTAAAATGAACAAGCTTTACTTTTAAGGTCTAAAGATTAAAAGATTTATCATTTCTGTTTTATATTCCCAGGGGAAGCACTTGGAAACATTGCTAAAACACAGCGGTGGCTCAAACTTATCTTAAAATGCAAATTGACTGCACTTCAAGGTTTTATCTGCATGTCGCACTGAATTGACATGCATAATATTTCCACTACCACCTGAGGTGATTCCTTCTTTCCCTGACTGACGCACATTCAGAATTGGGTGGACCCGAGCAAAAGACAAGCTCGGACACAGTGATTTATCCTTTGCTATCACCTTTGCCTTTCTGACACAAGCAAAGTATATTAAAAGCGATTAAAGAAAAAAAAAATATGACGTGCTCGCACTTGCATGTGCATCCGATAGACACCGACAATAACTAAGTCAAAAACATATCAAACCAGAAAGCTAAGATAGATACGACACTTTAAAAAGATACACACCACTTCGGAATTCCGTGTCGATATGGTCTGCACCAACCAGATAAGGCCTGAATTCGACACACATTCATGCACAGAGATACATACTGATATGTTTTCAGTTCAAGGAAATAGATTTTTCATATATTTAATCAACATACATCAGGCGATGAGGCCTTTTTCTGGAAAACAGGTATTAAATATACATGGATTTAACATGTTCATACTCCGCATCAAACTCGTTCTTTTCCCCGACTCGGAATAAACACATACGTAGTTTTAATTTATTACATATTCCCTGTTTATTAACACATTCTTTTCAATTTTTTAATGTATACTTTTTAAAGTTTTAATAGGAATTTGCTGTTTTACGTTAGATATTGTGCAACCCTCTGAACAATCCCCAAGTGACGTACGTAACATGGCTTGTCCTAGATTGCGCTGTGCAGCTGAGTCACTGGTCTGTCTGTATTGCTCATATGGTGATTTACTCTTAAGGTATGAATATTTACAAATAAATTGTATGGGACGTATGAATGGACTTAAACTGTAGTTACATGCCTTTAGATGCTTCTTTACCTCTCCAATGGAACAATTGACTCTTTTTCTTACACCCTACTTACTGAATACACACACTCTACTTCAAAGGAAACAACAGTTATTAAATACATTCATATATTTACAGAAAGCCCTTTAACGTACATTATTTTCAAACTCTCTATTTTTATGGTTTCAATTAATTAATTACAAGAAATCATTGACACATTAAACTTAAAATTGATAATTTAAGCATATATTGTTAAGAAAACTTAGATTAAGTCTCTAACATGCGGACTAGAGTTTTGATAATTAGATTTTAACAAGAAAGTTCTAATTAATATCAATCTGTTTTCTTCTCTTTATTTTCTACCTGAACTGACGCAAGGATTTAAAATGACAACAAACATACACTTCCCTGCTTATGCCCAAGTGACGAAAAATTTCAACAGTATTGTAACAATATGCAATTCAAAACAGCTGCTGCTGTCTGTGATATGTCTATCAGTCTTTTCCTCAGATTTACAAAACGAATTTGAATCCTCGGTAATATTAATAGACAAGTTGAAGGTTTCTACACTTAAACTTGCTCCTTAAAGCAAATATATAAAACAACTCCGTAGACCATATTTTTGAAATTCTGAAGTTGAAATGGTATTTTGGTGAGTTTGGTATTTTAGATTATTTACGTTGCTGAATGTCTTTTATCTGTGACATCATCGCTGCAGCTGGGAACGAAATCAATAGGTGCACGGTTCAGAAGTTTTTATTCTTCGGCTATTCAAGCCTTCTTGGTTAAGGTCGCTGAGTCCAGAATTTAGCACGTTGTGGTAATTGGTAATTATTGTCCCTTAATTAACTGTCAAGTTTTGTGTCATCTTGTATCCCAGCTTCACCTGAGAACTCGTTCGCAAAGAATTTGTCTAAAATATTGTTGTCAACCTCAACTAACACCAATTTTTCGGCGGTAGATACAGTGAAATACCCATTAACTCCTTGTCGCTATTACGGTTCCCCCTCATTATCCCAATCGGCCATTTTCACACAGTATGACTGCATTTTTTTTAAATTACAAACGTGTGTTGACATTTTTGAATGCTTTCAAATATATAGCGATAAATCATTCCCGACTATTGAGCCAACACGATTTACCACAATATACCACAATCCTCTACAATCTACATTGTAGTGGACTGTGCAATATATACTGGTCGACTGTGGTATTTTCACGCATAATTGCAGACGACTGCGGTCGGTTGCAGTATTTTCAAAGTAGATTGTGGTATAGATTGTAGTGGATTGTTTTAGATTGTGATAGATTGTGGTAGATTGTAGTAGATTATTATTGAATATTTCAAGTTGAAAAAAGTAGTTCCACGCTGAGTGTGCGATACTAAATCACGGACTAAACATCTGTATCGAAAGCCAGATCATCTATGTAAGTTAAAATGGGAAAACGCCTTTCTTACTTTGCGCACACCAGCAAGAACATCGCGGAATTTTGAGCTGTTTGTTGGTTTCTTTTTTAAATGCAAATCATAAAGTTATGCAGACCATATAAAATAGAAGGTTGTATAGTTATGTATTCCAAAGAGCAACAGTGTATCTATGTAAATTACCAACCATTCAGCTATCATTACTACATTATTACCTATCGGTTGTTACTATCTTTTATATTAGCAGGGATGAAACAGTTATCAATCAAATTGTTATATATTTTAGAATCTAGATTGCTGGAGGCGTACCAGTCGAATTGCATCGGATACAAAATTGTTTGAGACATACCAGTCAAATTGTAACAGGTCTTAGATTGCTGGAAAAAACCCAGTAAAACTGTATCAAGTCTAAGACTGTTTGAGACCGAACAAAAATAAACTGTCGTAATTTTATTTGTTGACTTTTACAGTTCAGTGTAATGTTAATTACTGCCAATGAAAGCGATAAAAGGACATTTACCAAATTCTGGAACGAAAAGAGGATTAAGGTCTACGACTTACTGTTATATCCTCCATGTAATTGCTCTTAAATAGCGAAAATGAAATAATAATAATAATAATAATAATAATAATAATAATAATAATATTATTATTATTATTATTATTATTATTATTATTATTATTATTATTATTTAGTAATGTACATAAATGGATCAAATCGTAAGTAAAAATATTGCTATTATTTATTTATTTATTTATTTATTATTATTATTATTATTATTATTATTATTATTATTATTATTATTATTATTTAGTGATGTAAATAAATGGATAAAACTGTAGGTAAAACTGGAAATTCCAGTGATAGTGGTCTCATAAACTTTAATATTAATATAATTCAAAAGTTTGAATGATAGTAAGAATTACTACACTAACTGATTTAGGAAATAGAGCTAACATATCATTTATACATAATACACATACCATGTTCGACACATTGTTATCAACGATCTCAGATAAAATGTGCATCTGTAACTGGATCGATACATAATCAAATTATTGTAATAACTCGCGTAGTTCACAAGTTTTGTGTTCCTTTTTGTTGTTTCACAAAAGTACAACATCAATGTCTTTGGGTCATGTGACCGAACGGCTCATAAATTCTGGCGAGTCAATCGATCGTGTTACGTAGAACCGGTATTGTTCACATTTTCAGCCGACTCAGTTGAATACTTGAACGAGAGGGGTGTGTAAATACATATTTATTTTAGACGTAAACTAATACACAATACTTTAGAAACATCTAAGTGGCCAACGTGGTTTGAGCGTCTGCGGGAGGCCGTGGGTTTGAACCCCGACCGAGTCATACCAAAGACTTGCAAAAATGGTACTAGCAGCTGCCTCGCTTGGAGCTCAGCAATAAGAGGTTAGTGTTAGGACAGGTCGGCCTGGTGTTCGGATAATGTGATTGGGCGGGACATGATGCTACATGTCTGCGACATGATGCCCCAGTGCTAGACATCGCAATAAACTGTCACAATGCAGACATCTTAGCGATATGACTGAAAAAATTGTTAAAGCTACGTACAAAAATCCAAATCACACACACACACACACACACACACACACACACACACACACAGAAACATCTAAAGAAATCTTTAAGGCAAGACTTACACATCTATATTAATTCATTTTAAGACGTGAAACAGTTTGTATTTTCGAAAAAGAAAATACTACAATTTGCAAAATTTTACAAATTAAACAAAACAAAACATCACTCCCTTGTATCCTAACTATATAAATCATAACGTTCGATTACTTTTATGTGTGATTCTTCTTTTCTTATATAAACTTTTCATGTTTTGAATTAAAGAGAAAGTACTCCTCTTCCATACAAGATAATGTGTGGAAGAGGAGTACGTTCGTTCGTTCGTTCGTTTGTTCATACATACATATATACATACATACATACATACGTACGTACATACGTGCGTGCATGCGTGCGTACGTACGTACGCACACACATACATACATACATACATACATACATACATACATACATACATACATACATACACAGGCAGGGAGCCACGCATATTTACATGCCTGTATGCTAGTGTTAAAAGGAAGAGTCCCATGAGAAGGATATGGAAACATTTGAATAAATTAATAGCACGGATATTATAAATAAAGTTAATATCTGAAACGGTTTTAAATAAAGGTACCTACATGTGACAACAGTATGAAAGATGCCTATATATACTTCACATGTTCCACCACTATGAAAAATACCAAGTGGTACTAAACATGTAACACCACTATGAACAATACCTACAGGTACTAAAGATGTAACACCACTATGAAAAATATTAACAGGTGCTACACATATAAAATCAGTGTGAAACATTGCAATTAAACTACACATGTAACCCTACTGTGAAAATTATTATTATATATATGAAAGATACCAATATATACAACACATGTAATACCACTATGAAATATACCAATATTTACAAGCCATATAACACTACTGTAAAAAATACCAAATTTACAACACATGTTACACTACTGTGAAAATTACCAATATGTACAACACATGTAACACCACTGTGAAAATATCAATATATACAACATATGCAAGACCACTATGAACTATACAAATATATACAAAACAAGTAACACCACTGTGCAAGACATTTACATGTACAACACATGTACTACCACTAAGAAATATACAAATATTTACACCACATGTAACACCACTGTGAACAATACAAACATTTGCAACACATATTGGACAACCTTTGCTGTTTATTTAAACTGAAAAATTTATTCACATTCATTTGCAAAAATGAGTCCCATTATTTTGGATCATATCTTTTGTATTTGCCTTTAAATATTTACTCTAGCAGTTTTACGTCTCATATGAGACGGGTAATTATTAGGTTTCAGGAGAAGCAGCGACTACATTTGTCAGTCGTAAAAGTGAAGTAAGTTTAGACGTGAACACGAACTTTGTTTGTCGACTAGATGGGTACAAACGCACCTGAGCATTGCAATTTTGTAAACGTGGTTTTAGCTTATCTTGCAAAGTTACATGATGCAATGGTTGACATGTATTTTTCGCTATGTAATGTATTTCATTTATCTTTTTATTCTAGAGTTATCTTTGCTTTCTTTGAATAATAGTTCGAGGTTTGGGACAATTATGCCTGACACACACAAAAACGATTATACACGTATAAACAATTAAGCGCAAACATTAACAAAATTAATGTTATATATATTCAAATAGATTTATCCTATTGCGAAGAGAAACGTTCAATACAAAATATATTTTGTCCATTTGATAACTAATTGTCTGGTTAAAGAACTCACAATACAAACTGATATAATACGAGAGTGCTATACACGTGTTTTATTGCTTTAAACTATTCTAGTCAAACACGACATTTACACTATGTAATCTATTCCAGATTTTTGTCCTTACAAAGTAGTTCCTTAAACGAGGATATTAAGCATTTTGTACTGAATACCCGCAGAGTAATCGGAATGCCATATTTAACGAAACATTTCATTTAAATAGTTCCAGAAACAAATCCCATTATTATGGGAAAAACGTCATAAATCGGGGCAAATGTCAAATGAGATTTGAATTAGTTTTATCAATAAAATCAACCCTCATTCGAGGGGGACCCTTTTCGTTCCGGAGTTCCTTGACTTATTTTATGCTGTTAATTTGAGACATCATTATCAATTTATATACGTGAACCGTATCCGTGCCATAAAATGATTGAAAGGAGAATTAAACAAAATGAGAAAATTGGTAGCTTAGAAAGCATTTAAAGTATTATAAAAATGCATCAAAACGGTTACGGTGTTTGACAACATCTGTAGTAACAAACCATGGTTATTTGTACCATGAGGATGGGTGCTGTGTCTCTGTCTCTGTCTCTCTCTGTTATGACTACCGTCTATTTACAAATGAATGGAATTTCGAAGCAACGTGACAAAATGTCATAGCATTACCTGATGCTACACTTATCGTTCGCAACAGCGATTACGGAACGTGATTGTGAGAGAAAATATATAAAATTCACCAAGGTTGATCGCGTTACTAAGGAAATAAAAGTATTTTACTTTATTCTTTGAAACATGATGAGAATGTTTCATGATTTCTGTAGTCCAGCTCTCAAGGTGCATTATTTTACACACAAAAGGAGCTAAACTATACCAGGACAATTAGATATGTATTTACGTAACAGTTTGTTTTCACTCAAGTATGTACGCATTTCCTGGGATTTTTGAAACAGAGATATGTGTTTTACATCTATTACGTATGAGAATCGTTAAAGTTTACGTTTATTCAAGCATCCTCATAATCAATTGACCTTTTTATAACAGCTCTGCACTTTACATACATAATAGATTTATTTTCAATCAGACTCTCATACCATATTTTACACTATATGTCACAATTTAAGGTATAAATGAATTACTACGCAATTTAAACATGTTTTAAACAGTGTAAACGCTTTAAGTACCATACGGCGTAGGCAGTCAAACTTACAACACATTGAACATGTGACTGTTTTAATAATGTCTGTGTGAAAATGAAACGTATACTGTAACGAAATACTAAACGTGAATACTGCCATGAAATACTGACAATATCTAATAATGGTAAAGTATATAGTGGATATTGTTTTTCATGCGTTATTACCGGATCTATTTTATCGTGTGATACAAAAGCCACGACTTAATATATATCATTTGTGTAATATATCTGGAAAAGAAAAAAATAATATTTTCATTATATACCAAACTTGCTCCAGAATAGAATTTTTGAAGATAAACTCACTCTTGAACACAACATCTCACCTGTTCGTAAATTCCCCTCATTTTCATAGGTTGTCATAAAAATATCAGTGACTTACAAGAGTGGTGGGATTTAGATAACCTAATCTATCATATTCATTTACAATACTGACATTTTCTTGTCTGAACTGCAGTCCAGTTTCTATTGATTTGTTCCACCTCACAAAGTTCTTGTTTATGCTGTTTCTGATACAACTTCTGAAAGAGCACACAACCAGCATGATGGGAAATCTTATATTTCAACATGTGAAAATATAGAAATGAAAAAATATGAAAATTATTTCACCAATAATAATATTTTCTATATTTCACACTTAAGTATATAATAAAGTAAAGTATTTTAAATAAGAGGTAATTAGTAGAGATACATTTATACTTTTGACGTATTGAATATGTCGCATTTGATTGAATACTTTTGACGTATTGAATATGTCGCATTTGATTGGCCTAAGTGAGGCACTGACTTACCAATGCAATACCAATATATTTTCTCATGTCTGCTTACACGGAGTGTGCTCATTTATTTATTTATTTGTTGCATGAGCATCTTTGTATTCAAACAGTTGATTCTGTGATACTTCTGTGTATGTACGTTTGTACGTATGTGTGTGTGTGTGTGTGTGCGTGTGTGTCGATTTTGATTAAACTTGCTGTTAATTAATAAATGAACACCATTTATATTAAAAGTCACGGACACTTGCACAGGTACTTATTGGGTGCTATATGTGACAAGTACAGTGGTATACATTGTTAATACAATGAGAATCGAAATCTTACATGGACACGTAAGTTTTTTCATGTATGTGGTCATAGCACGGTGCTACGTTGGGTTGTCGGTCGCTCTCTATCTCTTTTGTCTATTTAATAAATACGAATGAAAACACAAACTTATAAAGAAGCAAATTAACAATTTCCAAAAGGTTCATGAACTGTCACAGTAGCTGAACAAAGATAGTCTCAATAATTCCGTAAATTTTGGAGTTGCATTTTGAACAAATGTATATAAAAGTTCCTCCTTTTTTATTTCTTCAATTTGCTTTAGAAATATTAATACTAGATATTGCAAATCTTGGACGCAAATGACACAACTTTTACTGAAATGGACTGATTTAGAAACTAGAAAATGAAAGTGAGCAGTCTGTCAGCTTGATTACATCGGAAGCTTCCGATTGGTTGGAAATGCCAACACGTTGACAGTGTTAGAGTCCCAAGGTGACAAACAGTTTAGACATTATAAATTGATGAACAAAATGGCTCAGTTTTGTTCGTTCGCTATATCCTCGATTCTTTTCGTTTCTAACGTGCTTCTCGCATATAACGGGGGTGGGGGTGAGTTACAAATAAACGGCAAGGTGTGCGAACACAAGTCCAGAATAAGTCCAGAACAAGCAAAATGTATTAGGAAATGCATTCTTCATAGAGGATATAAAAGGACGATGTGCATATGACCGACAAAAGCAGAGCGATACGTGATTTCTGTTATCGCAGTGGTAGTGGGTGTGGGAGGAGGGGCAAAACGGCCCAGAAATCAATGTATAAGATTGTGTATCGGGTTATTAATAGAACGCGGTATCTTCGTAGTTATTATTTTATGGTCTACTAACAAGTCAACTAGTAACATTGTTAGACATTGTTAGTGGACAAACTGGAGAGATAACGGTTTTAACGTCGACAATCAAACTATTCCTTCATTAGCTGTGGGAACCACTTTTTTCCCCAGTACATTCCTCTGGTCTACTTGAACGTTTGTATTGATATTAATGACGTAAATACTAACAGTTAAATATCAATTAACATCCGTAAGGACTCATAACCTGGCCAAAGTATGGAACGGTGTCTGTGCCCACATACTGTTCGAAAGACTTTATAAAACAATTGTGTAAAAGCATGGATAAATGACAGGGCACCAAAACCTGGATTTAGGCAAAGTCATCGTTATAAAGCTGTTTGTATTGAATTCGTGTGACAGTGTGTAATAACGTGTGACTGGATAGATATACGGACGGATGAGCCGATGCACTGATAACAGTTCCGTGTACGTGTTTATGTACGTGTTGCGTCAATTGTTGTCCTTGAAACAACAATCTTACGAATGTACACAAAATAGCAAAAAGTACTTTGTTAAATGTGGGATTGAATTGTTGCTATAACCATAGAAAATGTAGTGGGCAAAATTAATTTTAGCTTAGCATTCAAGAAAAATTTCGAATTGTCTTTAATAAAATGAAATCAAGCCTTGATGCTGATGATTCATCGTATCATTTGTCTGTCAAAAGATTGTTTGTTTAGTAATCACATAGTCAGCAAATCACTATGAAAAGAGTTGAAAGTATCACCGCTCTTCGAACTCTGCCATAATATTGGCGATGCACTGGTATGCCATACCTGCTAATAGTGCGCGCGCACACACACACACACACACACACACACACACACACACACACACACACACATGTGGGCTTTCTTAAGAGACTGTAGTTGGAATAATTCATCTCACTAGCAATCATTTGGACCGAATCGCAGGTAGCGTAAGCATAGCCTGTTCGTAGTTTCGTCTAAGTTCCATAACGGTTGGGACCTGGCTATGTGTTTAAAAAAGGGATATTAACTACATTGAATAAGAATCAATATTAGCAACCGAACTGAGAAGATCCAAAACAAATGACTCACAATGAATGCATATAAAGGGAATTAGTTAGCATGCCATGATCATAAAATAATAATAACTATTTGCAGCGAGAGTGATCAAATATATATTTGTTATCATCAGTGATTGTATGCAGATTATTACCTTCTGAAAAAAGACTAGCAAATTGTGTAAACACAGACAACCTAGCTAACTTGTTATACACTGAACTAGCAAGATATGTCTTGTTCAACCACACTTCTCGCGTGACAGCATAAGATTTTGGCCAAATACATACATACATACATACATACATACATACATACATACATACATACATACATACA
>JAECUM010067886.1:0-17131 GCA_016617855.1 Megalonaias nervosa
ACACACACACACACACACACACACACACATATTGTCACAATTACATTCTCTCCATTTAGTCATATAAGTGCTTTATTTATTTCACACATGCATACAAATAAAATTCTCTATCTCAGATATGAAGAAAATATTAAGTTCATTTCTATTACAAATCTAGATCTTAAAATATGTAACATAAAGAAAGTAAAACCAACAATTTGAGTAAAATCAAAACTAATTTATTTCCCTATAATACAAAATGAAAATTCAAGAGATAATTCCAGATAATCCTAACTGTCCTATTACAAGTTCCAAAATATAGAATGATTGCAATAGTCTTTAATGTCCTGACCTAACACATTCATGCAGTCTATAATGTATTTTAATGAGTTCACAAAAATCTGAAATAATGTATCAATCCTAAAGTGAATGAACACTTAAGTAATTCCAATGAATATTTTAAATACTTTCTCTTGAATTAAATTGGACAAAACTATGAGCTCTGATCACAAATGGATTCCCACAGACTGATCTAAAACAGAAATGAATTATTTGTTAATCAAATCCCTATATATATACTCATTTTCACTTGACCTACGACATAAAAGAATATAAAACAATCAAGAGGAAGAACCTAATCTATCTGCAAAACAGACAGTAGTATTGGTATGTCAAATTGCTCTATACCAACGCTTTAAATGCCATGTTATTTTTAATGTGTGTGGTATAAATATATTATAATTGTTTGTACTTGACTGTCTACAGTCTTTGGCTCATTTTCATTAAAAATAATTTGAAAACACTAAGATTACAGTCTGTTGATGACAGATCTGGGTCTTTGCAGGTTTGCACATGGACATGAATAACACAGAAGCAAATACAATATCTAAAATTAATCTGTTTTCTCATTCATTCATAGATACGGTACCACCTGTACTCACCTGCCCACCATCCAGAAGTGTTTACCTATTAGATGAGAATTCCATCATTCCCATTATGCCAAAGGAAGCTGATTTCATGTTTACTGACAACAGTGGTCAAGTCACTCTTACCATACCTACCAGTCAGTTCAACATTACAGCCAACAACCTTCGACAAACTTTCCGAGTCGCTGCTAATGCCAGGGATGAAAACGGCAATCAAGTGACTTGCAGCTATCAAATACTTGCCGCAGGTACATTTCTTGTTCTTTTCATATGATATGTAAACAGAAATGTTTAACTTGGTTTGCATTCATATCATTCTGAGTTGGCACATTCTGTATGAAACATAAAAACATTCATCAAGTGTATAAATGTATCAATTCTCTCTGATCTCTTTGCTTTGATGGGGAGCCTTAAGTAAAGAAAATGTGCCTCTTGACAAATATTGAAAAACCCCACCCCACTACTCTCCACCATGTTTAAATGGTATAGATCTTTGGTATACCTTGGGTGGTAAAATATAATAATTGTTCAGACATGTCAAACAAAAGAGTGCATTGAGCTTGTAAGAAAGTTTCTCTTGGTAAACTCTTGGTACATATAATACAACAAGTTGATATAAAAAAATAATTTCAGCGGCAACCTGCTCTCCCCTATCCCTGGCAACCCCTCTGCATGGCAAGAAGAATTGTAGTGCCACAGATAATGGATACGCATGTGATCTCAATTGTGATGCTGGCTATGAGTTCCATGAAAGGTCAGAGCTTGTTGTGAGGTCTAACTGCACCACTGGCAACCCATGGAGCATTGAGTTACCAGCATGTGCATCAAGTAAGTTTGGTCCAGCTCTATACATATGGTGTATGTACAGCTGTGTGTTGGTTAAAGGTTGACTTTCGTGTTGCTATGTTGATAATCTCTCTCTCTCTCTCTCTGTCTCTCTCTCTCTCTCTGAAATTTATGTTTGTGTTGCTAGCAATCTAGAAAGATAGCAGTAAACATCCTTTAAATCCAGTGATTATTATCATTAATACTGATTATTTAGTGATGTTAATCTGTTACAAGTGAAATTTCTATTCATATAAGGCATACATTAATTTACAATTACTTACCCTGTACTTTGGTTGGCAAAAGACAATATTGTTTCTGAGGATTGTTACAGATTTTCAAATAAAAAGGCAGAAGATAATATTGTTTCCGAGGGTTAGTACAGATTTTCCAATAAAACCAGCAAGCCCAGTTTTAACTTGTCTTTCAAACTGCATTCAACAGGAAATGTTGAAACAAGTTGATACTGAACATGTCTAGTACAAGAGGATCATTAAAAATTTTAGACTGAATATTCTGGCTAAGATCCATTAAAAAATTTACATTAACAAAATTTTGTGTGAAATATCATGTGAGTTTTTAGTTTCAGAAACTTACCACATGTTAGCAAGTCTTTGGCAAATGAATTTTTTTGCAACCAACCAAAATGTATTTTAAGATACATGAAGATAGGCTTATTTGCATACTATTCCCATTTGCTTCTTATCAGCTTGTCAGATGTTGTATTTAAGTAATGTGTGGATTATTTTGTATGGGTTGCTAGGTACAGAGATAAAAATCTATAGTATACAAGTAGATAAGTGTTTTTTACACTGGAACAGACACAGTTCAATAGCCAGATAATGTCTCCACAGAATTCATGCTATCTGTCATACACGTATTTCTGTTTTGCCTGTAACAGTAGTTTCATTTTTAGCTGTACAGGTTTGAGACTGGAAGAGCTTATGTAATGGCATGTCAGCTGTTATGTGTCATCATTATCCACCTATTCACTGTCTAATGCCTATCTATCCATTGTCCATCTGCTAGCATAAGTTTGGTGTTTGTACTACTCCAAAACTATTGGAAGGATTGCCATGGTATAGTTGGACATCCAGTGTGGCTGTTGTGGTAGCCGACCGCTCTGGTTGCCTAGTGGCTAGAGCATCTGCTTCGGATGAAGTAGATTGCAGGTTCGAACCTCGGCCGAGTCATACCAAAGACTTTAAGAAATGGTACTAACAGCTTCCTCACTTGGTACTCAGCATTAAGAGGTTAGTGTTAGGACTGGTCGTTCTGGCGTCAGGATAATGTGACTGGGTGGGGCATCATGCCACATGTCTGTGGCATGATGCCCCAGTGCTAGACATGCACTATAAACTGTCACACTGCAGACATTGTAGCAGTATGACTGAAAATTTTTTAAAAGCTACGTTAAAAATCTAAATCACAAATCACACGTTGTGGTAGCCATCTTGAAAATTGTGTTGTTGCTACTCATCCTGATATATAGTTGGCCTTGTGTGAAATTGATGCCAAGTTGATATCTATCATGGCTGCCACAATAACTGATAACAATAGTGTCCATCTGACTTCCAACTTGACCACTATGGTTGCCAGCTTCAAATTCAATATTGTTGTTTCAGAAATGATGGCTGAGGTGTCAAGGGGTTTTATCTAAAAGGCTTCTTAAAATGTTACTTGATCATGAATGAAATTGGTGTTGATCTGACATCCAGTATGGCCCCCTGATGGATATCTTAAAATTGTTGGTCATTAATTCACATAGGGTTTTAACTTAGAGGCTTCTTAGGCGCTGTAGGTTTTCCTAAATGAGAACTGTGCCAATCAGACTCCTAACATGGCCACGGGAGCCATCTTGTTATTATTCTTATCACTACTCTTCCTTAACTGATAGTCATATTGACATTTTTTCTTAATGAAAATTTCTCATGATATCTAATTGGTCCTACATGAAAATAGCGATGATCAGGCCTACAGTATTGCTGCTTGGCAGCAGCAGTCATGAAAATGTTGTGATCACTACTTTTAAATAGATAACGATAGCCATGAAATAAACCTTGTTATCACTACTCTCTTTATAGTCATATCAACTTTTTAATTAAAATGCTTCTCACATATGTGGTTAAATCTAAAGGAAAATGATTGTGATGTGACCTTAAATATTGAACAGATGACCATACCAGTAAGGCTTTTTCTATTAAAAAAAAAATTTTTGCTATATATAGTTGTTCCTAAATTACAACAATGCTGATTGAACTTCCAAAATGACTGTCTTGATGGCCAGCCTGGAAGTCTACTGAGTGGTCATGATGATATGGGATTTTCACAAAAAACATAAGGCAATATGTAATTGTTCTTAATGTAAATGATGCTTATCTAACCTCCATTATATTGAATCTTAATTACCATCTTCAAAATCTAGTTATTGCTGCTTATCAGACACAAATGATGGCATTTGCATGTTTTTTCCACTACAACACTTCTTGCAATATGTGATTGGTTCTGAATGAAAATGGTGCAGATTTGACCACTAGTATATCACAGCGTTTGTGAAGGAGTTTGAATGAAAACCAGATTTTATTGACATTGGGGTCAAGTTGAAGGTCATTGCTCTCATTTTTGTACTTCATTGATCTTACGAACAGTGATTAGTACACAGTTGAATTTTGATTACATTTCATATTTACTTGCATTCCAGTAAACAAGTTGATAGTTAGCACTCTGAGATTGATTTTAAGGTCAAAGGTCATGACTTGTTTTCAGCTGCAATGGTTTATGAGCATAACAACACAATCCAGTATGAATGCATATTTACCAAAACCCATTTTGCAGATAGTTCTTATGAATACTTGGAATGATACCAGTTTGTTTAATTTTCCAAAAAGCAATAAAATGCAGATTAAACCAAGCTTAGCATGTTGGTATATCTCAACATAGTCTGACACTGTTATGTTCAGTGATTTTTTACCATGCTATCAAATTCATTATTACAAGTATCTAGTAAACAGGGTAATTGGAACTTGAACATGTAAGAAAATTTTTTTGTTACTAAAATTTGGAATGCTGGAATTTGTCAAGAATATCAGATGGCTTCAGTATTCAGCAGTTTACAAAAATAAAAGGAGAGAAGATGTCGACTTGTCAGGGATTAATTAAAGTTATTTTTAACTGGTAGAACATCGGTTCCTTTCAGGGACTCTTGTTAACTAAATTCCATGCCATATACTGTAAGACATAGGTCAAGATCAGTCCATAGCTATTGACCTTGAAAGAAAACTGGACAGATTTAATCTTAAAGCCCCCAAAACAAAACAAAATATGAAAAAAAATCACAATCTAATCATTCAAGCCACAATTAACCAACTGATCTGTTGATTTGAATTAACAACACATTCCTCAACAGTGGCCAAGTTATGAATAATAGCATCGCATTGGTGCCTGAATGCAGAATTGGCAAATAAAATTGGCAATTGGACACCGTCTTTCAAACTTTAGAATGTATGCTGCAGCTAAAGACTGATATCAACACCCTGTAATTACACTAAACAACATTTGGCAATTTAATTCACAGTATAGTCTCTCTTTGATGGCCACTTCTTACATATCAAACTGCTAAAAATGTAATACATGACCTGTGTAGTTAACCTCGGTTAACAAATCCAGAATTATGTGGAGATGGAAATATGTATCAGAAATTTAGTTTCCAGTAATATTACTGTCAGTGGACCTAATATAATTGAAGATATGGCTAAAGCATTATTAATATAAACCATCATAAGAAGATAATAAATGTTAAGACCTCTTATCAGTGAATTTGAGGCCAAATAGAGAGATGGTTTAGAGAATAGTGAATTTCATTGTTGGTCAGAGGTTGAAGTAGGTGACTATTGACAGTTCTGGCTGACAGATCTTGATATGTACTATTAAAAATAATCTTATTTGCTTTATAATTACTCTTTAATTTGTCATCTTCTGTTATTAACTCACCACTCAGTTGATTTCCGTTATCGTGTAAAAACTATTAGGGCTTTGTGATCTAAAATTTGAAAGGTCCTAAAATAGGTCACACAATGGCTCCGTAAATTTGTTAGGTACTTGAGTGCTGGACAAGCAGCTATAGGTAGAATTTAGTTTATTTTCATTGCATCAATGTGAGGATATTCAGGCAAAGTAACCAAGGAAAAGTCATGTGTTCATGTGTATTTGTGTGCATGTTTTTGGATAAAAAGTCTAAAAAAGCTTCCTGTGGTATTCATATTCACAACTTGTTGGTCTAAGCCATTTCATAAATATTTTTATCCTTTCCATCATTTTCCAGATACAAATAAAGAGTCTGCCACATACAGTCAGGTGTTTGAATACCAGTACAAAAATTCTGCTTCCAACTTTGTGGCTGATTTAAGCTGTGCTGATATTTACCGCAATGGCTTTAATACCAAGGGATTACTGCAGGCGACAGTATTTAAGCTTGCATTTTCCTGTCAAAGTAATTTCAATGAAAGTCTGAGAATCAATATGCCATTTGATCAGGTGCAGCTAAGGATTAACCAAGGCAGTCCTAATGGTTCTGTTCAGTTTACAGTAAGTTGTATCTTGCATGTCACAAGAAACTATTCACCTAGTAGTCATTAAGAATTCATTTACTTTCATAAGTTTTGATTTTCATCGATTTGCATAAAAGACATTGTTAGTCAATATATATATTTGAGGATTAGGTGAGGAATTTATTTCCTCATAAGGACCATTGTCAGTTGGATCTTAAAATCCATGGTTTGCAGCAATCATTAAATTGAAGAAAATTTACACCCACAAAAGATATTATAATTTTAATTGATTATGAATTATTCATTCCTGTATCAACAAATAAACGATTGATTAAGCATTTTCTTATTTATGACAAAATCTTTCGAATACTATAGGTTTAGAAAATTGTAGTATTTGCTTACCCTTGCATTTGTTTTGTACCCCTCCCCCTGTACCAATTTTAAAAATGAAAAGCATCAAGGATATTAAAAAATGCACATAACTTAGTCATTTCGTTCATCAATTTATAATTTCTAACCTGATTGTCACTAGGTGGCCCCTAGTGTTATAATCTTGTTCTTGTTTCAAACCAGATGGAAGCTGCAGATGTAAATAATCACACAGACTGCTCACTGTCCTTTTCTGGTTTTTAATGCAGTCCATTTTCAGTAAAGACTATTGTCTGCATCCAGTATATGAAATATCTGGTTTTAATGTTTCTAAGAAAAAGAACGTATAAAAAGATGCAACTCTTGTATATAGATTTTCAAAAGGATGCAACTCCTAATGTTATGGAAATGCATGGAATTATTCAGTTTATTGAAGATGGTGAACCTAGTCACATCTGTTATCTAAAAATATGACTGTTTTACCAAAGAAACTCTCATTTGGTTTGAAATGCCAACAAGTTGATAATGTTAGCCCCACCCCACCCCTTGACATTCAGGTTAGAGTTTATAAATTGATGAATGAAATGAATAAATTTTATGCAGTTTTATATCCTTGATATGTTTTGTTTTTAAAATTGGTATGGGGGTACAAAGAAATACTATACCTGTGGTTGAAAATCTTAACTGCTTCGTGCTTTAGAGTTTTATAAGGACAAATAGTTGTAGTGTTTTTTTCCAGTTGTTTGAGATAAAGGTTAAATGGGTACTTAATTGTTTAACATCTCAAATTTTATTCCACAAAAATAGTTAGTTATATAAATTTTCAATCTATAATACCTACACGCCATTAAACTTTTTACTATTTACATTTTGATTTGTAATGTTATGATTATTTCATATATACCTAAATTAAGGAAAATAAACTTTTGAAGAATTGCAGACTAGAGGTACACCTTTTTTGTTTTCTGTTCAGACAACTTCATTGTTTGCAAGGTTTATTTATTTATTATTTACTTTTGTTTAATCAAGAAATTACCAGCTATATATCAGATGTTGATGGATTCAGACTTCTGTTTTTTCCAGGTATCTGTGAATTTCACAGTCCAGATCTTCTCAGTCATTGCTGTGCCAAGCTGGGCATTAAATGGATGTAAAATGTATATTGAGAACTCAGTGAAAACCCAAAATATTCTAGGCATTTCCACCTTCATATCTGATGTTTCCCAATGTCCAAGCCTAGATGCTAATTTTGTAACCTACAATGTCACTCTGCACTTCAATGATCTTCTCTGTCCACTGGGAACTGTACAGTCAAAGATTGATCCAAATAACTGCTGTAAGTTCATTTATGTTTGCTTTGTTGGGTGGGGCATGCAAAATGCAACACAAACAAGGGACTCTTGTTATAAGATTTATGGGACTATAGTGTGGAATACAGTAAGAAATCTGCTACTTCAATCTGTTGTACATATTGCTAGCCAATATATTTGAAAATAAAATAAGAAGAAAATTTGATTGCTCCAAGTGAATAATCAATATATTTTTCCTCATGGGTGAAAGCAACTTAAGAATTTTCACCTGCTTGATGATATTTATCTGTTATTCATTCATTTCAAACAAATATCCTTTATATATTGCACACTTCCAAGATTTTCATGAATTTTCAAAATAGAAAAATATTCATAATTTTTGTGTGGAAAATATAATTGGGAAAATAATCACCATCACTGGTACATTTTACTGTGCCTGATTATGATAAACTGATAGCCTGGCAGCAATGTCAGAAAAAAAATGTTATAAATCACTGTGTTAATTCATCAAATTTCATTGATACAAGAACTATATGACTTGCATTATGGTGAAACGTGTCATTGTATTTTGCAGTGTATTGTCCTGAGGGTTACAGGACAACAGGAGTCAGATCCTGTGAGAAGTGTGGCCTTCGAGAGTATCAAGATGTTATTAAGAGCACGACCTGCAAAATATGTCCCGACTTCAAAACTACCAGCTCAGTTGGCACTGTCAGCAGTAACCAGTGCTATGGTAATTTTATTTGTTGTTCCTCCGCTGCTTGCAGCAAGGGCATGTTGAATTTGTAATGTCTATCCATCTTTACATTTGTACATGCATCCATCCTGCTTGTCAGCAGCATTGCACAAACACCAGTAAACATAGATGGAATTTTGCTAACATGTTGGAATCAATATAGACAAATTGAATGCACTTTTAGGTCATTACAATAAGTTTTCAATGTTGTAAATATTTTTCAACTGCTTTTTACTTACTTGTCTGCAATAGAAGCAGGCATGTTAAAAACAAATCTAGTCTTCTTAATGCTACATTATTTTGTAGCTTGCTGTAAAGCTCTGAGGGGGGGGAGCTATTGTACTCCCCCTGCTATTGGTAAAATCAAATATACATGTACAGTCTCACTGGATCTCAATCACTTTTTATTCCCAGGTCCTTGGCAACAGTTAGGAGTGGGTTTCACACTAACTACCCACTGGGGAGGGGGCATAGGGCATTACCATTAAATGTTCTAGGTTTCAAGTAATTGTGTGTTTTTAAGTTCATTTTTCAACTTCTGTTGATGATGAAATCATTAGACTTGATCATATTAATTTTTTGCATTTAGTTCATGACCACATACCCCCTGTATACATACTGTTTTACACTGAATTGTGAAACTTGGTGAGGACCTGCATGTTCATGAGTACTACACACTCATCTCAAGCAATGGCCGCTGTGGTCAATATTTTTTATGCTTCACGGATATGGCTTCAACTTTGTCTTTTAAATTTATTCTAAAGCACTGTTCATGCTAGAATAATCAAACTTAATGATATATATATATATCTGTTTGTACCTTACCTTTACAATGTAAGGTCATTGTGTTCTTTTTTCATGTTTTATTTGCGTAATTAATGTATCTGCATTTAGCATATGACCACATCAGTCTTTTGCATCCAGTACACCCAGCATCAGCATTCATACATACAAAAATCTACTAGTCATTTTAACACTGTCGGTGTGAGCAATAGAGTGTATTGCAATATACTGAAACCTGTCATTTTAATACAGTCAGTGTGGGCCATCGGGTGTATTGCCATATACTGAAACCTTTCTTTTTGACACTGTCAGTGTGAGCCATTGGGTATATTGCCACATACAGTAAAACCTGTTATGAGAGACCACCACTTCTGCCAACAAAAAACGGTCTCTCAAGACAGGTGGCCGCTCTTGGCAGGTTTGTACAAAAAGGCCAGTTTCCAAGATCCAGTTTCAGAACAATTTAAAGAAAAATAACCACAATCACTGCACATATATTCTATTCTTTATCAACAGTTCTTGCTAAAATTTTGTATGCATTCATCTGAAAGCAAAATTATATAGCAACAAAGATATACCTCTATCATTAAACATGAAATCGCATTTACATTTGAAGATCACATATATTAGCATATGAAATCATTTTTTATTTACTCGTTTCCTTTATAACAACCAAAATTTGTTTTACCACCATTTAAACTGCTTTTTGCGAGTGGTCTGCTCTTTTTTACATCTTTAAGTTACAATAATTATTTTCTCCAGCCTTAAAATTTGTTTCTTTTTAGCTGGAGGTTCGTCCATTGTTATTAAGTTTCTAGTCATTAACATTATTAATGCTTAATTGTAATATTGAATGTAAAGATGGTTTTGACTGGGCTTTGGGAAAAATATGAAAAATCTATACATGTGCATTGCATATCTAACAATTACTGAAATAAAAAGAAACAATAATCTCATCCAGAAACAGAACCATTTACTCAGAGACAAAAGTGAACGGCTTCATTCTAAGAAGACATTCTGGGATTAACTCTATTAACAAAGTGTTTAACCCGGTCGCACCAAATTGAATAGATGACAGCATTGATTGGGATGTAATCATTTAACAGCGAGGGAGAAAACAACAAACAGCACAGGTTTAATAGACAATGACCTTATTCACAATCAGGCAATACGGATTAACTCTAAAGACAATATACGTGACCACTGCATCAGTTTCAGCACTACCATGGCAATTCGTATCATGTACATTAGCCTGGTTGATGGACTGTAGCGTTTATCACCGGTAGCCACAATCCTTGTTTTTTAAATTATTCTTTTTATGTTTGGTTTTGATCAGAACAATCATTACTAATAAAGCGGTCATTGTAACAATTGATTACATATAGGTCAGTGGTGTCTATGTTCTCGCGATACGGTCGTTCATAGGGATTCTGGGTCCTACTCTACGATAAGGCCAGGAAGCAGTCTAAGTGCTGGAATAATTAGTCTGGTTTCCATGCTTCATATGCTCTCTGTGTTGCGGAGAACAGTGCCAGGAGCATATGAAGCAGGGAACCATACTAGGGATTAATCTACATGTACTTTAGTCTGGTTTACAACAGAAACTGTAAAAAACACTATAAGCATACCTACAAAATTTCAGATATCAGTAGCCAGCCTATTTTGTTTTGGTTTTTTTTTAGAAGGGTATGAGCGGTCATTGTTAAAGGGATTAAATAAAGGTCAGTGGAGTTTATCCTTGTTTTTGCGACATGGTTGTTCATAGCAGTGTCGAAATGCATCTTTTGCAAAGACTTGGTGGTCGCTGGTCGCATTCAGCAGGTGGTCGCTCACGACAGAACATTTATATAATAAAATCAATCCATGTATTATGATTGTGGTCGGAAATGACAGGTGGTCACTTATAGCAGAGGTCCCTCATAACAATTTTTACTGTATTGAAATCTCTCATTTTAACACTGTCAGTGTGGGCCATTGGGTGTATTGCCATATATTGAAATTTGTCTTTTTAACACTCAGTTTGACCCATTGGATGTATTTTTATATATTGAAACCTGTAGTGATAACACTGTGCGAGCCATAGGGTGTATTGCCATTTGTTCAAACCTGTCGTGATAACACTATAAGTGTGAGCCATTGGCAGTATTGCCATATATTGAAATCTGTTATTTTAACACTATCAGCGTGAGCTATAGGTTGTATTACCATATATTGAAATCTGTCTTATAATGAAGTACTTTATACATACAATTTTACTAATATTTAAGGAAATGGGATTCATAAGCTTGTAATGGGATCTGTTTTAAAATAAGGAACCTTATGGTGAGGGTGTGTAGTACATATGTACAGCCTTGTTGCATCACAATCATTCTTTCTTCTTTGATCCTAAGTAACAGTTTGGAGTGGGTTTCATAACACATACCCCATGGGGAGGGGTCTAAGTGGGGCTTACTTCATATATACATGTACATTGTACATTTTTGTGTTTAACTCAGATATCTTGCACTCAGTATATAGAATAATGAAATTAGTGAGGGATGCATCTTGAGTATACATACTGGATCTTAAATTAGATCACTGTGACACATACTTCATACATCACAAACTTTGGTCAAATTTTGTGTTCAAACTGTTCTTGTTAGAATTATTTCATTGTTGTATAAATCACAGTGACCTACTTTTTGCATTTTACTGGCTTAAGTTTTTGCATTTACCTCAGACCACATGTTTTGCATTCTATATAGATACTATCCTTCTAGAAGCATAAAACTTGGTGAGGGATGCAAACTGATGAACATACCAGTCATTGCATAGGTAGGCCATTATGGTCCATATTTTCATTTTACTGACTTGGGATCAATTTCAAAGCTGATATTATAACAAAGTTCGTACAGTTTTCCTATAGTATGTGCAGTTTCATATTTTTGATATCACAATGTGTTATATATCACTTCATGTGATTCTGATTGGTCCAAACAAGCCCATGAAATTGTTGTGCAATATTTTTCTTTACTGATTGGCTGTGATAGTGGGAAAAGCTTTTTAACCCAGCTTTCTGGAATTTTTTGTTTTCAATGAAAATTTTGGCAGCCATTTTTTAACTCATCATGAAAGGGAATTGGGAAAAATTAACACATTTGTCTGAATATGGCCAATTTACCCCCACAGGGGCTTATTATGTCATCATCATATGAAAAATGGAGTAAAACCCCAAGAAAAGAACAAAAGTGAGTTATTACAAGAAAGATTTTATAATGAGTCACTACTGTTCTATCAGCAGTCTGATTAGAGAAGATAGAGTCTTGTCCATATTGCCAATTTGAGTGTAGGGGATACAGTAATCATGTTTCTTGTGCTGTGTAAACATGAACTGGTGAAAATCACTTAATTTAATTTCAATATTGCAGGGCCATAGAAGTTTGCATTTTGAATATGATATTATTATGCAGCAATACAAAGCTAGCTTCTAGAAGTGCAGAAATCATCAGTGCATGATTTGATGATGGTGTCAGCATTTAAAGAGTTTTTGTGCAAATTGTGTTGGTCCATCAGTCACTCTCTCGGTTAGGATCTCTTGAACCATTTGAGATATCTTAATGAGGTGGTTCAGGATCTCTTTAATCATATGAGATATCTTAATTAAATGGTTTAGAATCTCTAGAACCATTTGAAATATCTTAATGAAATGGTTATGAATTTTAATCCTAATAAGAGATATTGTCTTGTACAAAATTTGGCGTTTGTCAAATGAGCACTTTTAGACTTATCTCCCATTTTTGTTAAAATACTGTATTTGCACTTCACGTCTTTTGGATATTCCATAAGCACTTATTTACCTATTGGCTGTATGAGATAACCAATAATGGCTTACACAGAATATATTTAATGACAGAGATGATGTTGTATTGTGTTCATTACATATAGGACACATGCTTCATTCGTGCATACTTCCTGAAGGGTGAACCTTGACCCCAATGAATACACTGCCAGTGTCTATTGACCTTGGAACATGCTCTTGTTGAGTGTATTGACTTTCCTTCTGTCTGAAAGTTTTTTGTGTGAACGCAATTAAGCAATTTACGTAAACAAATTTTGACTATATCTTTATATTAAAGGATTTTGATTTTTAGGGAACATCTTTACCTTTGATCTTTAACTTTTTGTGACTTAATGTTTGCATTTATTAGGAAGGATTTATCTTTCTAAAGTGTTTTACGCAAGTAGAATCATGTTACTTTTATAGTTTATATAACTTTGCTTCTAATCAGCACCATATAACCATTATTGTACTGACATGCCATTTAATGCTAAAACATACATTCATAAATTGTGGAGTTATTTGGGGAGGATGTAAGTCTAGACTAAACAAGTTACAAGAATTTTATATACTTCACTAGGTGACTGTAATGTAGGACTTGTGTCAACTAGTGGATTCGGTCCCTGCAATGAATGTCCAAGGAACACCTACTACGTCAACCGTACATATTGTGAACCATGTCCATCTGGTAACATCACTTTACAGTCAGCTGCACTTGGACCTTCCTATTGTATTTCACACAGCAACTTACAGTGTAGGTTATTTCACTTCTTGTCTATGGAAATTTGCCACCTCATTCATTGAATCACCCAGAAATTTTTATATTTTTATTTTGCATGTGAAAGCATATTACAATGTAGCGATGACTTTGTTAGCATCTGCATGCATGGCATCACAATGAGTTCAGTATTGCTTCAGTCTTGTATCTGAAAATGTTTCAGGTGTTAATGCTGGCTTTGCCTTCTTAGCCACAGCACTTAATGTGAAATACTTTCATTGATTGTGTCACTACAATTTTGTATGTAAGGTCCAACCTCATTGTGTCATGAACATTTTCCCAAAATTGTTGTTATTGCAAAATTCAGGATTTAAAATGGGTCCTTTGAACTAGGTCCATTGGTAAACCGGTAGGTAGGCAGGTCAGCCAGTTACCTAATTTAAAAAAATTTGGTTTACAGTTCCTGTCTAATGCAATATTGTTATGAAAAGTGTAAAATAATGTCTAATGCAAGCCACCTATTGCAATATGGATTTGAAATAATTTTTCAAAAATTGCTGCATTTTTGAGGTAAGTACATATTCAGTATCTCTAAGCGTCGTAGCCAGTGCATAGAGTATTATATATTGAGTGAATACACCATCTGCAATAAATGCTTAAAGGCTGATGTATTATAGCTTGTTGATGCTAAAACATTAGAAAATCACTTGGTGATATAACAAGTCAAAAGTGTTTTCTTTAACTGTATTTTCCATGTGTCACTACCCCAACTAAAAATTTGTGTTTAAGACTTTCTGAATCCGTTTGTTTTATTGCATTTTGGTTAATTTTATTTTCTGTGACAGCATAGAACATACATTTATATATTGATAACCTGATAACCATTTTAGCAATCCTGGTATACATGCCTGCACTAACTTTCAGCATTCAGATTTTTTATTGTTTTCAAAACTATGTAACAGATTGACTTATTGCAGTTGTTTGCTTTTAACCTGTCTTATTTTTACATGCATGATGATATAAACATACGTTTACTTAAACAAAATAAGAAGAATGATAGAAGTTGTGGTTTTGTGGGCTTAATGACATTTTAAGTAATGATATGCTATAAACGGTGGCCAGTATATCTGGTGGAGGAATAACCCGGGATAAACCCCAGGAAGAAACACTGACCCACAGGAAGCTGCTGGAAAACTTTCTCATATACGCTGTTAGATGAGCCCAAGACTTGAACCTATGCAGACTGAGGTGAGATGCCTATAATCTCTAAAGACAAGTGTTCTCGACCACTAAGTCACCTGGGGCCCATGAAGAAGGAGAGAAAGAAAGAGAAAAATCTACTTTTGTCTAGTATCTAGAAAATTTACACATTATATAAGAAGGTTGGGAGATGACAAACAACTTTCATTTCAACTTTTTGAAACATACCATTACATGCAAGTAGAGCTGTCACTCTTTATAACGTGGTACGTGGGGTCCATAAATACCAACCACATTATGTACCGAACCATGATATAGCAAGACTTTGATATGAATACACGTATCTGTGTCATGGGAAGGATTTAATTTTACTGAGTAACAACGTCTTTAGATGGAAAAATATACTATTAAGCATCATGTCATATTCTTTCAACCCATATTGCCATAATTTTGATAGCTGAGATCTTACAAGTTACATTAAGATTGATGTAACACCCACCTGTAATAAATATTCTTACCTATAATAAATATACTTGCCATTTTTCATTTCTAATCTACATTTGCACTGTCATGATGATTAAAGTGATTCACATTGATGAAGAATCTGTCACTTGCCAAAAATCAGTGGTATGTGAAATTCTGGTTGTACTTGAGGCTAACACATTTTAATGTTAAGAATGCGATTCTTATGTAATTATGCACTAATATTACATATATACCACTTTGAAGCATGTAAAAAAATGGAGATCAATTTGTAAAATAGTGCATTGAATAATGTCAAGTCAATTTTGTTAATTAAATATCTCATCCTCAGTTGAAAGCACCTGTTGCATATGATAATTAGTGACCAAATAGCGTCATACCATGTGCAGCATGCTTGACTGAATAAAATCATACCATGTGTAGCATGCTTGACTGAATAACATCATACCATGTGAAGCATGCTTGACTGAATAACATCATACCATGTGAAGCATGCTTTTAGCAATTCTAAAATCCAATCATGTTCAAAATAAGCACATTTGTTCACAAAAGCTGGTAATCCAAATATAATAAATACCATTCACTAGCACGTTGGGTATTGCCTACTTAAAGTATTTCATGATTTTATGTTGTTTGAGACCAGGTCTTTCACATTTTTTAAAAAGTCTGTGTTTTTCAGCTGCATGATTTTTAAAGGTCCAACATCCTGGCTCACTCTACAGTATACACATTTTTAAGCTTTTGGCAGCATATTTTATGTCTCTATGTTTACTGAATGATTCTAAAATTCAAATGTTTCTGCTGCATCAAAAGTTACTGCTGATTTACTGTGTTGCACTCTTCATTTATATCATTTTCAGTGCGTTGTCCTATGGGCACTTATCAGTCCAACCCAGGCATTTGCTCTTTGTGCCCCAGAGGGATGTACCAGAACAATGAGGGGTCCATTTCCTGCATTTCTTGTGGTCCTATGTTTTCCACATATGCTATGGGTTCTAACAGTATTGCAGCTTGTGTTGGTAAGTAGAGACTTTACTCAAAATAATTAATCCTTCAGATTTTGAAAATAATATTGATTTCTTAAGTTAATGTTTCCATTATCTTTTATTTTAAAATTGTTACATAACATGGTGCATTTCATTCATTTTTGGATAAGCTAGAATGACTAAAATTTCTTCTTACAGCAATTTTATTTAATATGTCATGGCCATCAGTTTTATTATCAGTTTTGTCCTGGTTAATAATTTGCCATGCAGGTCTTACCAAGAGCTTGTAGAGAATTCCTTCCACATAAGAAAGAAATGAATTTGGTTCTATTCCTGCATATTACCAGAAGAATCTTGTACTAGAGTGCCACATGTAGTAACTCACATTACATCCTCTAGCAGCCCAGCTGGAGAAATGTGCCACATTCTGTGTAGCAGTTCCTTCTATCTCC
>JAECUM010067888.1:0-26240 GCA_016617855.1 Megalonaias nervosa
TCTCAGTTTACAAACAACATGAGAACTTAATGTTTATGCAGTTGCTATGGATACAACAAAAACATACTCAACCACCAAGTATAAATTCACACAGCAGAGAGGGTATCCTTACAAATAGATTTCCTACTGGTGCCATCAAAAGAAATTACAATAATTGTCAAAATGTAATCAAAGAAATAAAATGCAATAATTTCTTGGGCTTCAAACATCTTTAACACTTTAAGAGCTCAATGGCTGGTTAAGCATATATTCACACATCAAAACTGTCAAAATGCAGTAATTTCTTTCCCTGGCTTCAAACATCTTTAAGAGCTCAATGGCTGGTTAAGCATAGATTTACACATCATTGGGATAAAATTCTGTTATTACCATCTATACTTGCTTATAAGTCAAGTCTGACTGCAAACTGCATAGACCCAGATATACCGTAGCATAATATGCTGGCAGATCTGGGTCAATACAGTTGGTAAGGATTAATCAGTAGAACAAACATAGACCCTAACTGGATGGCTCTTTAAGAGATGACAGAGTTGGGTCTATGCGCTTGCCGTTGGACTTGTCTTATAAGCAAGTACATACAGTACTCACAATAGTACCTAAATTACCCATAGTGATTCCTTATGACCAGCTTCATCCACTGCAAGCTCAATTCTCACTAATGAAAGGATTAGATTAAGTCTACAAGAGGGCAATAGTATCATATTAGAACTTCAAGACTACAATGGCTTCCAATCCTCTTAGGATTTGGTCTGCTAATTGGAATGCAAGAGATACAACACAAGTCACCTAACGTTTGAAAAAAAGGATGATGTTACTGTAAAATGGACTTAGTATCGATATCATTAAATCAATAAAAATCCATTCTGACTTTATAAGTAGTCAACCCACAGTATTAAAGTCCTCAACCCATGGTATTAAAGTCCATAAGATATATCTTACTTTATGTAAGCATATTCATACGGCATGTAAATTTTGATGCAGTATACTATTACATTTAATGAATGGATAATAGTGAAAAGTAGCAAACTGGTATATTTATTGTCAGTTTTGTATGTCTCACATGCTTCACAATATAACAAATGTCTCACACCTCAATTGCCTTATTCTATGTTATTGTATATTTGTATGTTTTTGTAAAGCAGAAGATTGCAGTAATTTAAAATATGGGGCATAGTCGAAGTTGTATGTGTATGATGACAATTTAGACATTAAGGCACTGAAAAATATATGTAAACAAAATGATAATAGAGACATTAAAATTCACTCTGAAATGACCCTGACCATGAAATATTTTACTTGCTTTGTACTGGAAGAGTCAAATAACACATGAATGAAACCGATATGCATTCATATGCCAAGGAACTCATCCCTTCAATAGAATTTATGGCTTGATGAAAATACATCTACCATACCTAAATTGGGAATTTCATAACAAATGCATCATTAATTATTGGCTCAAAAATCTTCTACATGTACAAATTTTAACTTTGTAGCTATCTACTTTAACAATAATTCCCATTTTTATTATGTTGCTGCAGTGTCTTAACCATACATTAAATTTTGAGATGGATACTTCAAAAGATAATGAGAAGCCTGTTTGCAATATCTTGGCATTTATGTTTGGTGATGAATCCAGAGAGTACATCCTAATTAATACATATGTGAGACCTACATCAAACATTGTCCCCTAATTAATGCACATGTGAGACTGACATCAAACAGTATCTCCTAATTAATACACATGTGAGACCTACATCAAATATGATCCCCTAATTAATACACATGTGAGTTTTACATCAAACATAATCCCCTAATTAATACACATCTGAAACTGATATCAAACATTATCTCCTAATTAATACACATGTGAGACTGACATCAAACATTATCCCTTGAAGCAGATGTTGCTGTTGATTTGGAGTAAAGCAAAGCGTACAAGTAGGTTATTTGGTGCCAAGGCAACTAAAGTAAATGGCCTTGCCCAAGAACACAACACAGTAGCCAATCCAAGCATAGTAGGATTTGAACCCATACCTTTTCAGTTGCAAGTCCAACACATTAACCACTGAGCCACTGTGGTTCCTTCCCCTGAGGCAGATAGTACCCATTTAGTGGTGGGGCTGTGCTAAATGTCTTGCAATTATAGCAACTGTCATGGGAAAAAGCTGGAAACCCATTTCATGGAAATCAGCCATTAATTACTATCATTAAGTTATGTACAGTTTTGTAACAAGCAGGTCCATACTAAATGAGTGCCATTCTAACAATTAAGAAATTACAATATAAATTATATACCTTTGACAGCAAGGAAATATTGAAAAGAAAAATATCCTCATAGACCAGAAGTATGATAATAGACCATAAAAAATCCCAATAGATGATGACTTATCCCAAACTGTTCTAAGTAGCTGGCCAAATAACTGAATAAAAAGCTTTCCCACAGGCATGAAACAAATTTCCCATCAGAGAATGTAGTGATTATCATTGTGAAATTAGCATGTATAACAATTTCCCTTACCAACGCTGTCAATATTAGTAGAAAGTTTGCTAATTATCAAAGATGGATTATTAGTCAATAAGACATAAGCAGCAATTAGCTTCCAAGAAATAAAGAGTGTATAAATCATTGAAAAACTAGTTTGGTGAAATTTCAATTCGACCAATAAAGCTGCAACATTAACATGTGTAAATGACATTGTTTATTTACTGCCTGTAAATGGGGCCCAGGGTGGCCAAGTTGTCTAAAGCACTTGCCTTTACCGGCTATTGCCTGCCATCTCACCTCTGTCTATGTGGGTTTGAGTCTTGGAATTGGTCAATGTGTGTATGTGAGAGAGCTTGTCAGTAGCTTCCTGTGGGTCAGTTGTTCGTACTGGGGTTTTCCTGGGTTCTTCCTCCATCAGTTATGCTAATGCCACCATGAATAGCCTATTGTGTGCTGAAAAATGGCATTAAACACACAGCAGCAACAAATGCCTGTAAATATTTATGAAGTCAGTAACCAAGTACATGTAAATAAACATGTGCATTGCTGTCAGTGTTCACCTTCAATGGGAATCCACTTTAACAACAGAGACAAACCATGTTATTAAGCAGGCATTCTTGATTCAGTAACAGGGCCAGGTAATACATAAAATTCATAATTTGAAATCTCCTCATTAGTCCATTTGCTATTAAATGATGCTTAGGTTCAGGCAGAACAGTTGCATTATGAACATGTATGTAGCTGTACAATTTAATAAAACAATATCATTTTGATTTGAAGGATAGTTTACCTAAATTGCCAGATATATTCAACAAAGACCTGACCTTGCAAACTGAATGCTGTCCTAATAAGAGGAAAAGACAAATGAAATAATTTTAATCTGAGTGATATACAATTATGCACATTGTCAATGGCTTCCACATAAAAAGCTGCCAGCTGTCAAGCCAACATGCAAATTAGGGCAAAGGCTGAGATCCATATTGATTTGACTAAACTGCTAACGCTTCAGATACTGTGTATACATTTGTAAATTTTGGTGAATGTTAACACCTTCGTCCGTGATGGTTCTAAAAGCACAATAAGATCTGGGCTATAATACTGGTTTATATCTCATTTTAACATAAGCCTCAATCAATCCTAAATTTCTAGGAATATGTGAATTATATTTCTTTAAGCACGATTATGAAAGCCCTAACTAATCTTGTGCCTGGAACAAAGGGGCTACTGAAATGTTGAGTCTCAGCTACCAATGTATATGTTAAATTTAGATTACCCTGACAGTTACTACATATTACTTGTTTCTATATTTATTTTACAAAAAGTAACAATAAAATTATTTCAGAAAGGAAAATAATCATAATTAATTCATTAAAGCAAAGATGAACAGAAGTCTTAAAACCTTACAGTGTTTTAGTTCAAATGAAGATTTCCAGGGTTACAGTGTACCTACCATCTTTTTCCCCTAGCAGCCTGCTAGATTAGTATCCAACTCTGAAACCTGTTGAAACCTGTTATGCATAGAAACCTTTAAAACAACAAACAGCTAGTGATTTACTGATTAAAAAGATTTTAAGGATATCATTTTTAAACAGATGACATAAATCACAAGTATAAAGCTCTGTACAAAAGTCATGAATATGGTAATCCATGAACAAGAGCAATTAGTGATGGGTGCATCACAAAGGGCATTGCTTCCTACAGGCAGGATTTATAACATAGGAGCTTGTGTTATTTAACAAGCCATGTTATGAAATTGGAAATTCAGAGCCATAGTTCCTCTAAATGATGTAGAAGGGTTATGGCTATGGTTACGGTTACAGTTACGGTTACAGTTACAGTTAGGGTTGAAATCTAATTCATTCGAGGCCTCATTGGTGTAAAGATGCAAGGTAAATCTGGTTGAAATCTAACTCATTTGAGGCCTCATCAGTGTAAAGATGCATAGTAAATTTGGTTGAAATCTAACTCATTTGAGGCCTCATCAGTGTAAAGATGCATAGTAAATTTGGTTGAAATCTAACTCATTCAAGGCCTCATCAGTGTAAAGTTGCACAGTAAATCTGGTTGAAATCTAACTCATTCGAGGCCTCATCAGTGTAAAGATGCATAGTAAATTTGGTTGAAATCTAACTCATTCAAGGCCTCATCAGTGTAAAGATGCATGGTAAATTTGGTTGAAATCTAACTCATTTGAAGCCTCATCAGTGTAAAGATGTATGATAAATCTGGTTCAAATCTAATTCAAGGCCTCATCAGTGTAAAGATGCACTGTAAATCCAGTTCAAATCTAACTCATTCGAGGTCTCATCAGTGTAAAGATGCACAGTAAATCTGGTTGAAATCTAACTCATTCGAGGCCTCATCAGTGTACAGATGCATGGTAAATCTGATTGAAATCTAACTCATTCAAGGCCTCTTCAACATAAAGGTGCATGGAATATGGCTGAAAGCCAGTATTCTTAAGTAAAGTAATGCTGCTGTAAGCAAAGTCAGGAAAATGAGCATCAGGGGATATAACTCCTGTAAATAATGTGGAAAGTTCAGGAGAATGAGCATCAGCAGTCATATATCAAGCAAAATTTGTGGAATGTTAGGAAGATGAGCATCAGAGGTAAAAAATTCAGTAAAAAATGTGGAAAGTGAGGATTATGAGCATTGTTATGTATATTTAATTTAATTGTTTGTTTGTTAGTTTATTTTTTTTTTATTTCATTACATGCTATTGTAATGTAACATTGTATGCTGGACTTGACCTTGTCCAAAATTGAGTTCATTTCTGCTTGACCTGATTGTCTTTTTTTATTTTTTTTTATTTATTTCATTTATGTAAATAACTAATAATAATTCTCTGTGTGCATGAGCTTATTATCAGGATTATTGTTCAGGTAAACAAGAAGGGGTTAATATGATGATCAGGGTCAGGGTTTTGGAGACTCCTAAGTGAATTTTGTAGGCTATTGTGTTGTAAATAAACAAGGCTCATTAGACCATTCTAGAAGGTTATTTTCCATTAGGTAATGGTTGTTTTTAGAAAATGCTAATTGTGACCTGAGGTCAAGCAGAGAACTATATTATCTTGTGACCGTGAGGATTTAACCAGTCATGCTTTAACATCTAGCACTTAAAGTTGTATTATGTTGTGACCAGTTCAGGCTGAATTTTATTGTCTTCAAATTATTGAATTCAAGTGATTATTTTCTCAGGAAATACAAAAGTGATCTGACAAAATTCTTGGATAAAGACATTCATTGGAATTTATACTGAATTCAAACCTGGAATAATATTTCTGTGATTCAACAAGAGAATATTGACACATCAGCACTTCACAGGCTATAACAGACACATCATTACCTTCAATTTTGGATCTCTTCGGGACTTGAACTGAGTTTTATTTAGGACTTTTTATTACTGGGACTTGTGTCTTTAATTCTTGGATTATATTTGGATTTAATTCGTAATACTGTAAGTTCTTTTATCTCATTTTTTCACTTTGTATTCCAGGGAAATAAATTATTTGTTAAATTTTACAAAGCTTGTTTATTTTTCACTCTTTTCTGTTACTTATTTTAAGTGCATAGACTCGTAACAGCATCAAGGGTCATAACTACTGTATTTAATGTGGAAAGTTAGGAGGATGAGCATCAGGGTCATAACTCCTGTAAATGATGTGCAACACTAGGCAGATGAGCATCAGGGGTCATAACTCCTGTAAATGATGTGCAAAGCTAGGCAGATGAGCATCAGGGGTCATAACTCCTGTAAATGATGTGCAAAGCTAGGCAGATGACCATCAGGGGTCATACCTCCTGTAAATAATGGTGTGCAATTTTGGAAATCAAATGTATTCATGGTGTCATTAATATAAAGCTGCATGCCAAATTTGGTGGAAATCTAAAATGCCTAGTAAAGTTAGGCTGCACAAAACAAATCCAGGAGAAATGAACAGATGGAAGGACAGACAGACAGACAGATGGATGGCAAAGTAAGCAGTAGATTCAAAATGATTTTCAATGTAATTTCAATATACTATTCTAGTTTTGTCAAATAAAATTACTGATGTTCATTATGTGATAAATACTTTTAAATGTGTGCTCACTCTCAATGAAATGTTATGAAATTTATTGAATTAATCTAAGCTTCTGTTTGTCAAGGATTACAAAGAATAGAACATATTAAACTTCTTTCCTAAATTTCATCTTGGAGCCAACAAAAATAAATCCCTGCAAGAAAAACTGCCAGAATTGAGAATTTTAGGTCTGTACATGTCATGGAAACTTGTACTCTGTGATAATGACTTTAGTATGCAATCTATGATTCCAAAATAACCTGTTGTTTGTTTGCTTTTTTTTAAAACAAGATTTTCTTCTTTAACCATCAGAAATCATTGCTCATTTCTATGTACAATATAATGTAATGAACCCTATAACTGCAACTTTCTTTCAGCATCAGCATTTCAGATACAGTACCATGCCAACATATGGGACATTAATTGTCCCCTACTTTAGTACAATTATGAGTGCAGGGTACTTATGTCAAAAGACATAACTAGATGCCATTAACACTTATATTCATGAACTTTTAATCAGATTTATGCCTGCTTGTGGTCAGCTTTCCAACATCAATCAAACAGAAATGAAGTTTTTTTTACCTGAATATTACTGACATGAAACAATTTCATTAACAAGCAAATTATCATCTGAATAATGTGATTGTACATTATACAAGTCATTTTATGACATAACATAAAATGGTTTAAGGTGAATGCATATTTCAATGAAATAAATTGTTCTGACACAAATATCTGTCATTTTCAAAGTAATATGACTCATAGGGTCACATGCACCTGGTAAAAATTTTTTAAAAAATGTTACCTGTGTTTTGGTATTCTCCAGAACACTTGAATTCATTCAAGTTATGCATAAAAATACTGGAGGTCATGGTAGTTTAAGCATGGCAACTGGTGATTTTTCTTTCATTGTTCAAAAGCCACACCATTAAAAAGTTTTAGCAAACTATAAAAAAAAATTCTGGATGCATGAAATTTGCAAAATATTAATAAAAATGCTTTATCAAAATAAAAAAATTAGCAGTCTTCTACCAAAAGAGTTAAAAATAAGCATGAGGAAACTATACAAAATCACATCTCTTCTTCCTTAAAATCTATTTTTAAAACCTCTGATGGATACTGTGAACCATCAATCATACAATATGACATTTTTTTTCAAGAGACAGAATCTTCTTTAATTACAGGTGATAGATTTTCAAGTGGGTTTTGATTGATACAATTAAGCAAGATCACTAGATTTTAGATATTTTTTTATTAACTTGCCTTTAATTAAAATTGCCTTCTCCAGTAGTTTATTGATGCTGATGCTAAGGTGGCTACCTGAACCACTGTGTTTGTTTTCAACTTAATCAATACATCTACACTAACTTTGAATTATACACTGTATTTTTATTCAGCTAAATCAATACATATCTACACTAACCCTGGAATACAATGTATTTGTATTCAACTAAATCAATACATCGGAACTATCTTTGAATTATACACTGCATAATAATGAACTAGCTCATTCTATGTACTGGAAAATATTTCCATCATTAAACCACTAACATTGATGTCAATTCAGCACAATCATGCCATAAAAGTATTACAGATTGTTTATTCATGAATGGCATCATGCATAAATATGGACCCATTATAATCATTAAAATTCTAAAAATTTAGTTGCCTCAATAATGAGCAAACTTATTTTACTTGTGAAAACTTTGTTATTCATTGTATAGGGATATTTTACTGTTTTATGCATCAAACATTTATTACTAAGCATTACTGAAAGGCCAACAAATCTGAACTGGGGACATGTCACCATTTAATCATTCTAGAAAGAATGCAGTGATAAGAAAATAGAATACTCAAATCATTTTAAAATTTAACCCCAAAGATATTTTAACAGATCCACACCATCATTCAATTGCTGTAATTAATACAAATATGTGACTACTGGAATACTGCTTACTGACCAAACCATACTAGCAGCTCCTTCCAAGAATCCCAAATCAAATGTTATTCCAAGAGTCTGATATCAAATGTTGTTACCAAGCAGAGAGAGAGTTAACTTCCCAAATTCCTCAAGAAAAATTAATTTGAGCTAATAATAGCCTGATCCTTGACACACTGTATTCCTGTCCTTTGCTTGCCTTCCTAAAAGTGATTCCTTGATTAGTGAATAGAATTCTCATATTACTGCAACTGACATGTATGGCTTAACCTCGCAGACATTTCTATCTGGAGAACATTCAATGCACTGCTGAATTCTGCATTGGTAAATATCAGATGAAGCTAAAATCAGACCACTGTTGCCTTCAGTTAGCCCCTCACAGAGAACATACCACCAAGTTCTTGCATGCACATAACTGTCATTACTTAAAAGATTTAACACTCAAACAACACTCTTGTAATTCACATAAAATAAGGCATCGAATAAAAGGTTCTGGAACTCTTCAATCAAACAGGCTTTAATATAGCATGAAATATTTCCATTACTGGCAGAGAATAACAGAATGCAGATAGTGTATTACAGTACTGGCTTTTGATGATATTGATTTACTGAAGCATTGTGGTGTGATCACCAAGACATTACTTTCTGGAGTTAGCTTTGCACAGCATCGCCAATACAAGCTTCTAAATAAATAATGACCAGAAAAGCTGTAAGGAAGATCCAAGAAGCTAGCAGACTTAACAGATTTCAATATTTCTCCATTATTGATTCCATATAAATGAACAATGATTGATGCCAGGGGCATGTCAAGCTTAGATTTAAAGCATACTTGATATGAACTGCCATTCATCAAATTTTTTACATTTACTCCTTCCAAAAAGACCCACAAACAACATAAATATTGTGCAACTAAAAATGGAAGACACAGTGATATCAGCAGTGGAAGCAGCAACTAAATTTTAACTTGTTATGCCATCTCATGGCTCAAAATCAAATTCAAAATCCAGTTTGATTATGATAAAACTTGCTAAATGTAATCTTTCAGAAGTGGGAATTGCTTTTCTCTTTTCATCAAAATGAATCCCACTTGAGATGGGAAAGGGGTGAGAGAGGTCAAAGGTCACCTCCTCATTTGTATGCATGTGAATGCATCTATTTTTGGAATATAAGTAGACAGCTAACTTTGTTTTAAATTAACATTACCATAGGTCCATGCCCCAGACTCCAGGTCCCCGAGCCATAATTGAAACCATCGAGTACCACCCTATAATACCCATATATTCATTTTTTAGGCATGAAAAATTCAAGTCATTTATGTGGCCAGTATTGGTCCCTGGATCTAACCCTGCCTCCTCAGAACTGGCCCTTGGGTTATTACTTGGTAACAGTTCAAAGCCCTACACCTAAAGCATGTATTCATTTACTTGGCATTACAAGGGGATTTCATTTATGCAGTTGGCATTAAGATTTATGGGTCTTTCCTTATTGCTCTGGCATGCTCCCCCTTGGGTATAACTTTGACCCTTGGGTATAACTTTGAAGCCACTGAGATATCCACCCAACCACAATACATGTATATACGCTTTCTCAGCATGAAAGGTCAAGTCATTGATGCAACCAGAAGTGGCCCTTTAGGGTCTCTCCCTGCCCCCTACAATGGGTCCCTCAGTCATAACTTAGAAACTTTTAGTAATTCTGCCTTGAAAAATATATATTTATAGGAAGAAATATTTTGATAATCCTCCTATTCTTACATTATCAACCATAAATGCAATATTAAATGTTGAAAATCTATATTTAAATGAGGGTATTTTACATATGAGTGATTCAGTACCAAAAAGTATGTGAAATTCAAATATTTGGGAACAGTATATGGTTGACATTACAATTAGGTAAGCATCCAACCAGCCAGAATTGTCCTGATCATGTAAAAATTGTATTCAATACATCAAAAACATCAATGAATGCACATAGTATCTATTTTGTGGATGTGCATATAATTCTCTCCCCTGCCTAAAAATATTCAATAAATAAAGCAACAGAATTAATGTCTCCACATGTATCCAATTATTTAAGACAAAGTTGCAGATTCACTTTGATTCACAGGGTACCAATTTCATGGATTTTAAGATGGCAACAAACAATGCATTTAAAAATCTATGATACAGAATAGGACCCACTGCATTAAAGCTACAATATTCACCAATTTAATTACCATGGAAATACAATAAACTAAACCTAACAAAACCATGCTGATCCTGCAAAGAACAAAACCAGACAGAAAAGTTTTGTTCTTAAAAGGAAAACCTCTAGCAACTATATCTGTCATCAAGAGAGCACTTACAGAATACTCCACCCCTGCAGGATATCAAGTGTAAATAAAATTGTCAAAAAATTATTCCATAACACAACCTAAATCGTGAGTCACAAACTCATCAGAATACAAAAGTATTCAAAGGTTCCAGATAATATCACAAATAATTTTAGAGGTATTAACCTGACAAGAGTGTAACAGACAGACACAATTTGCAAATAAAATTGTTGATCAATAAACAGATCCTCCTCTGATGACCATAAAATGTGATCTACAATGTTTCACAGTGATAAACTCAGAACTGTAATAATGACCATAATATGTACTATGTTTCACAGTAATCCACTAAAACCTGTAATGATAACCATAATATATACTATTTCACTCCAATCCACTAAAAACTGAAATGATGACCATAATATATACTGTTTCAAAGTAATCCACTAAAAAGTGTAATGATGACTATAATAATTGTACTGTTTCACAGTAATCCACTAAAAACTGTAATTATGACCATAATTATCCACAAAAAACTGTAATCATGACCATAATATGTAATATGTTACACAGTAATCCGCTAAAAACTGTAATGATGACCATAATATGTATTGTTTCACAGTAATCCACTAAAAACTGTAATCATGACCATAATATGTACTGTTTCACAGTAATCCACTAAAAACTGTAACGATGACCATAATATTTAATATGTTTTACAGTAATCCACTAAAAACTGTAACGATGACCATAATATTTAATATGTTTCACAGTAATCCACTAAAAACTGTAACGATGACCATAATATTTAATATGTTTTACAGTAATCCACTAAAAACTGTAACGATGACCATAATATTTAATATGTTTTACAGTAATCCACTAAAAACTGTAATGATGACCACATATTGTTATATGTGTGTATATATATATATATCTGAATGGTGTAGCTATCCAAGTGTTACTACTACTCTACTTTTATCATTAAAACCATCTTTCATGTTTAAATCATAAGTGTGTATTATATTGAGTTAATCAATGTGGAGAAAAATAGAAACCAAGAAAAGAAAACAATCAACTTATGAATATGCAAAGATGATTGTAAATAGCCACTAAGGCAGAGAACTACATTTTGTAGCGGACACACTCAGGGATGTGAGGAGTTCATTCACTAGGTCAATACACGGCTGCCTGTAGTAAATCTGAACTCCGTTCAAAGGGCAAATATATGTATTTGTATGTGGTATAAATAGAATATATGTACAGTATGTACGCTGTATCAATGATATACCACTCATTGTATAAATTTTTCATTAAAAGGAAACTCAGCCAAGCTTTGTTTCTTTTTAATGAAAAATTTATACATCTCGTGGTATATCATTGATTCAGCGTACATACTATACATATATTCTATATATATATATATATATATATATATATATATATATATATATATATATATATATATATATATATATATATATATATAGTTGTGATTCCTTGTACATGATTTTATTTAATTTTTGTAATTTGTATTCATGGCTGTAAATTGTACAGAGTATCTAAGTTTGATTTTTCCTACATGACCTGAGAAGAGAAAATATCACATAGAATCTATAAATATCTGTTTATAGTAATGATAATCTTAATAATAAGATTTAATGGTGCCTTTTGGATTAATTTCTCATCAGCCGATGGGGTTTTGACACTTCTAGAAGAATTCAGTAACTTCCTATTGGTTGGGCTGGGTCAAATGAATAGGCAAAGTCAAGGCAAAATGAGCAGTAAGATCCATCAAGTGGAGTAATATTGTGAAATATAGTCACAATAGAAGGTGTATATAAAAAATTGTCATGGCTGCTTAACAAATACAAAATATGACTGACAGATAAATAATCAAACAATTTCATTCTGCACTGAACCAGTACTGCTTCTTTAAGTGCATCATGCCATTCACTTTATTTCTATTTTAATACTACTCAAGACATAAACAGAATCTACTGTAATGCTGGCAGTAAGGTCAAACTGGAATGAGACAACACCTTCATGAAAATGATCAGTCCCAGTAAGGTCAAACTGGAATGAGACAACACCTTCATGAAAATGATCTGTCCCAGTGAGGTCAAACTGGAATGAGATAACACCTTCATGATAACGATCTGTCCCAGTAAGGTCAAACTGAAATGAGACAACACCTTCATGAAAATGATCTGTCCCAGTAAGGTCAAACTGGAATGAGACAACACTTCATGAAAATGATCTGTCCCAGTAAGGTCAAACTGAAATGAGACAACACCTTCATGAAAATGATCTGTCCCAGTAAGGTCAAACTGAAATGAGACAACACCTTCATGAAAATGATCTGTCCCAGAAAACCCACTAAAGCCTTTCACTTTCTAACTAATGCTAGAGTTTTGTTACTGCAATCTCATGGGTATATGGCCAGACACATAGAATATTGATCCATGGCTGATATATCAACTACAATCTCTTAAAAGCATCTGACAATGGTCAAATGTAGAAAATTGACTTGTGTATCAAGCCTATAGTAAGTAACATAGTGAATGTCAACTTAATCAGATATCAAGCCCATATTAATGCAGTGAATGTCAACTGAATCAAATGAAACACAATCAACTGGGTCTCAACTGATCTTGGCTGACACATGCACATGCCAAACACACACACACACACACACACACACACACACATGACACATACATCCTTGTGAACAAACCAGGAAATTAGGATTTTTCTAGTTTTTTTCTTGTCTATAAGATATCAGATATGCAATCTCTGATTTCAGTTATTTGGGCTATATGTACATCTGTGTGTAGATTGTATGAAATTGTCCGGAAAATAGCTCTTGTTTTTCACTTGTTACATGAACTCCATGCTCCGCAGAAATGTAATGGCTTAGAAAACAACTGCTCCCAACTATACTAGTCTTAGCAGAAACCCTTCAATTTCAGCAAGTTACCATTTATCATGTCTGGTACCCCCACAATTTGAGTCCTCATCTTAATCCACAACATAGTAGGTATCAAGTAAGTCCTTGTGTGCACTATTTTTTAAGTTACTTGGAACACTTTGGACTGTGGCATGATGTTAACTTCGGGCAAAAGGAAACATTACTTCATAACTCAGCCACTCGCTATATGGCCATTCATTTTAACACATGGAAGTTCATGTTGATAAGAATCTAGTATAATCAAATGAAACAGTCAAGAATATATCTTTATCTGATGATAGAAAGGAATCTTTAACCACTCATCTGTCAGAAATTATCTTACACTGCAACAATTCTTCCACTTTTAGACTAGTGCTGCACAATATGGAGAAATACAGCTGATAGTAATATTGAAACAATCCACAAACTTAAAAAGGGCAGCAAGAATTATCCAACATTTACCATTTGAGACACCATCCAAAATTCTATTCTTGGACTTGAAATGGCTGAAATCTAAATACAGATTAGCCTACCAAAAGTCTATATCAATGTTCAGGTAAAGAATGAAATTTGTCCACAACATCTACAAGGCATGTTTCATCTTAAGTCCGAAAAAGTACAGTACCAGGGACCTAAACTAAGACTGATATGATCACTGCAGAACACCATTTCCAAAAACAAATACTTTTAAAAATCATTTGCTTTACTCTGTCCTAGTCTATGGAACAAACACCCAAAATTATTAGATGAGAAACAAATTGAAATGTGTTCAAAATGAATTCATATGACTACTAGCTCAGATGGCAGTTTTTATTATAATATTGATATACATGTACTCCATTTCGTTTCTATTAATGCATTGCATATACACTTTGTGCTTTTATCTTTAATGTATTTATGCATGCTTTACTATTTTGCTTTGCATTTAAACTAGTCTGTTCATTCTGAGGGCCTGATCATGGGAGAATAGTATATAATAACTAATCAATAATCAGGCTACCCCCTTAACATAAAGGATTTATTATTATTCATATTATTATTATTATTATTATTAAAACAATATACTCAATAGCTCATATGGGCAGCATTATAATGTGGGAGTACTGTATCATTATAAGGTAGTCTCACTTTAAAGTACTATGCTTTTTGGCATGGACAACATTACAATATGAGTGTAATGTATCATGTACAGTAATACTTCATCATAAATTGGTTTCATTTTAAAATAATATGCTTTCTGGCATGGACAACATTACAATATGAGTGTAATGTATCATATACAGTAATACTTCATCATAAATTGGTCTCATTTTAAAATAATATGCTTTCTGGCATGGACAACATTACAATATGAGTGTAATGTATCATGTACAGTAATACTTCATCATAAATTGGTCTCATTTTAAAATAATATGCTTTCTGGCATGGACATTATAATGAGGGAGTACTGCATTTAAATACATGTACAAGAATTCATGGTTGAATCTGCTGCATGTTAGAGATTAGGTTGATGTGACAATCAGATGGATACAAGTTTAATATGAAGTATAACATAAGCATAACAACAAATATAATTACTAAACATTAATGATTGATTTGATATTTGTAAAGTCAATCAAAATCTCACATATTTCAAGTGGACTTTAGTGCTCATGGTCTGATTGCAGTTACATGTAGGTTTTGGTATCATAAATGATGAATAACAGCAAATGAATTAAAATCAATAACTAGTTCCTGTCTGATGAAAAACTAATTCATCCACAGGATAATGTATCTGATTCTATTATTTCTGTTTTAATGTAATGTATCAAATATTCACTGCACCTACAATCAATACAACACAAGTTTTTATCTACATCATTAAATGAGTCAACCATATTTCTTCTTTTATTAACCACTTTTGCACCATTTTCATCACTCATGCATGAAATAGTTTCTTCAACAATAAGTACAATGTAGAAATAATATAACAGGTACATTAGAAAGTACGTACAATGTAGAAATAATGTAACATGTACATTAGAAAGTATGTACAATATAGAAATAATGTAACAGGTACATTAGAAAGTATGTAAAATGCAGAAATAATGTAACATGTACATTAGAAAGTATGTACAGTGTATAATAATGTAACAGGTACATTAGAAAGTATGTACAATGTAGAAATAATGTAACAAGTACATTGGAAAGTATGTACAATGTAGAAATCATGCAACATGTACATTAGAAAGTATTTCATATACATAGACAATGGAACCATGTCTACTCTTACACTAGAAATTGTGAAACATCTTTTTTGTTTCTTTCTGAAGATGGGGATCAGACATTTGGAAACAATGTCTGACTTTATTATTTGGGATGTACTATATGTTACTGTTGCCACTGCGTATCATCTACAATATTTACTTAAATGTAAGTTGGATCCAATTGCACACTTCATAGACCCAGATCTGCTATTAAAATTAATGCATTTGCAGCTCTGGGTCATTGCAGTTTGTTAGGAGTAATCAGTATAACAAACAACATGGACTTTGACCTGTCAGTACATGATCCAACACTAGATCAGGGTCTATGACATTTGTAGTTAGACCCCACTTATAAGTAAATCTATATGGTAGTACACATTTGTCACATTGTCAGTAATATGGACCATGACTGTCAATAATATTTACTTTGGAGAAAAATTTCAACAGTGTTATCATGGAAAATGATCTCCAGCATTACCCTTCAGGTCTGGATATTATACATCTCTGAGCTTGAGTTTCAGAGGGAGTTTTTATTCACAGCCAATCAGAGACAAGAAAATGAGTTTTTACTCTCAACCAATTAGAAACAACCTTTCAAAAGTAGATTTTAACCAGAATTTGCAATCAACATGATGAAACCACACAGTCTTCCAACCCTGTTTTCTTGTAGTACAGTAATTGAACATGAATTCAGATCAAATGTCAAATATTAACCTTAGTTTAAAATGTATTCTTCATATTTGCATAAACACTGGCCAATCAGGAAAAATTAATAATGTACATGTCTCGAACAGTAGGCAATCAGGACCATGAGCAGATGACCAAGATGATGACATGTGACCAGGACCATTAGTATGTGACCAGGACCACAAGTAGATGACCATTACCATGACAAGTGAACAGGACCATGAGTAAGTGAACAGGACCCTTGAAAATCAACCAGAGATGTCAAACATCCTGTCATCATTGTGCTGGTGAAATGGCTTGTCTAGAGCATTTCTGGACAAGTAAAAGTTACAATATATGGAAGAGAAGTACCATTAATACTCACTTCTAAGTCAATTCCAACTGCAAACAACACAGACCTTGATCTACCATCTCATAATGCACTGGCAAATCATGGTCCATGTCATTTGTTCTACTGATTACTCCCAGCCAATTGCATTGAACCAGATCTGTTGGTACATTATGCAATGACAGATCTGGGTCCTGTCCTTCTTGCAAATGGACTCAACTTATAAGCAAGCATATATGGTAAATGGATTCAATATGTTGTCATCAGCACTGTAACCAGTAGTCAACTTTCCTCTGCTACAGTTTACGGTTGCTTGATGGAGGTGTTACCATGGATATATTTCATTGATTGTAAATGCAGTGGCTGTTTAAATGGATCAAAACTGAATCCTTGTAAGTGCTTTTAAAATTGTTCTACCATATGTGTTGTGTCAGTTGGTACATCGGATTTTAGAAGAGGAATTTAATGTTTTAAATTAATACAAGGGAATAAGTAAAAGTTTTACCCAAACCTTGGTCTTACTCCAGGATGGATAGTAAAAGTGTTTTATTGCAAATATCATGGCCATTCAATCTGAGAATTGTGATTGAAGCATCAGGTATTGTGATTTTACTGTTTATGCTGGGGTTCTTGGAGTTTTGGAGTAAGAGAGAATTTAAACTGTAAGCCATGAGTTTTTAATTAAAAGGGAATTTATATTGTATGTGTAATCTCCATATTACATGGTTCCTCCTGAAACACATATTTAAGTGGAACAATTGATAATAAACTGAAGCTTTCCACCTTTCTTGGAGACCAGGAAAATCCTTCAGTAGAAAGTCAGAAACTGGACATCTGCCACAATCTGTATTGCACCCTTCTACAGAAAGGTGTGCACCTCTTCCTTTTATTAAGCCAGTTTTGACTGGTTAAAGAAAATGGGGGTCCCTGCAGGAGAGTATTCAAGTCCTAAGGCCTCCCCCCATTACTTTGTGAAGGATGGAGGAGTCTACAAGCTTACTACCTTGATCCTTGTGCCTCATCTATCTAAAGACAGGTGAGAAGGAGGCTTGAATTTATGTTGCATCATTGACTGTTAAGGCTGCATCCTTTTAAAGAACTCTGAGAAGACCCAATGGTCAGTCAGGATGAGGACACATCTTTGCCAGTTTTGACTGGTCAAGAGCAGCTGTGAAGAATCAGCACTGTTGTTCCCTCAATTCCTGAGATGCTACAGAGTGAATGAGACCACCAAAGAGGGTCTCTGCTTCCAAAGGATCAGCCTTAAGAATATTCTTACAGTTATCCAACAAACCTTCAACAGAGTATCAACAATACTTTATTATTTACTAGGGAAAAAAATGTATCAACTTTTGACAAGTAGTCAAATTAAGTGAAAAAGGTTTGGAACTGCAGGATAAGACACTTTTCTTTAAAGACCTAACAAGGAGAAATCTACAACAAAGGTGTAACCTGACTTGCCCTTCCAACCAATAGCTGCCACAGTGTTCTGTGTAAAAGTTGAAAGAGATAATAATATATGTAATACATGTAACAACATATATGTGAACCTCCGACATGGGTGGGTTTTTATCCCTACGTTTAATGGCATCTTCTTGTCCTTCAATGAAAGCTTCCACGATGCAAAAGTATTAGGGAAAGGTGTAAGACATCTAGACAATTCCACAAATGATCTGTTGACTATGTTAGAATACTGAAAGCCATGTAGATCAATAAAACGGCACATGTAATCATGGGGGGGGGGGTGCTTTTATTGTCAACATTATGGAGTGGCTGCAGACACAGTAACATTACCATTTCATCTATCCATACAATAAATGATTACTACAAGAGAAACCTAACAGCTTTCAGGCAAACATCAAGTTTGGAAAATGTTTTGTCATATTAAATGCTGACATAGGCCTGATGTAAATCACAATTAAACAAAATTGCGGAATAGCATAGATGAAAGATGCACAAGATACTAATCTACTTCCAGAGATGACTTTGCTCACAAGACACTAATCTGAAACGACTTTGCTCTAACCAATTAGGTTTGTAATTATAATACAGCCTAAGGTAAAATAATTTATGGCAATGGCTGGAAAGAATCCATTTTAGTAGCACTCCACTATGTCAATAGTAGGTTTCTGCTTCTGATTCTGAGGAAACAGAAGGTGTAACAGTATCACAGAAAGCCACACACAGTACATAAATTGTTACAAAAGACATATCAAAAGAGCATCTATCATACAGGAAAACCTCAATTACCCATAATATCAATAACCATTAGACTATTCTAAAGAATCCATATAAAGGTCACTGTAGCCAGGTATCTAGATCTTGGGATTTGCGATAGATAATTCAAAGTAAATACATAGTCGCCTGAAAATGGAGGCAATCCAATAAAGAGCAGATCTTTGTTAGAGTTTTAAACCTGGTCATTTTAAGAGTATAAAAACTAACAATAAATCCAGAGTCAGCATGTAATTCATCAAAACGGATAATAAATCCAGAAAGTCAGTGTGTAATTCATCAAAACTAACAATAAATCGAGAAAGTCAGCATGTAATTCATCAAAACTGATAATAAACCCTAACAAAGGAGGTCACTTCTACAACAGCCTCCAGTGACTGGTTTTTATGCAACTTTAGGCCTTTGACTTTGACAGTAAATAAAATCCTACTATTCCATACTTTTATGTTTCATGACTAAACACTGCAAAATAACATGTCAACATTTATTCTTGAGATTTATCAAAAGTAATTTTGAGAAATTCTGTGATAATTTAGATAATGTAGGACAAGAGCTGAGTACACCAAATGCCTTACATACTGGAAAAAGGTCCAACCTGATCAAGTAAATCAAATGTCATACATACCAAAACAAGGGTCTAGCCTGGTGTAAACCAAACGCCTTACCTGCTGAAAAGGATCCAGCCTGGTCTAATAAACCAATTGTCTCACCTATCAGAAAAAGAGTCTAATCTGGTCTAGTGAACCAAATGTTTTACCTACCAAAAGAAGGATCTAGCCTGCTCTAGTAAATCAAATGCCTTACCAAGGTAATACAATCATTTTTAGATATATCTTTGAAATTATAATTTTGAAAATGGATGTAAAATTGTCATTAAATCTTAAATGGATCCATTCTTATCCTATGGCAAATACTCTGAATTTTGTCTATAACTGATCTGGTAGCTTCCACAAAGCAATTTGATATATTCCATATCTCCAAGCAGTCCATCTAAGTTCACATCTAACTTGTATATTCCATATCTCGAAGCAGTCCATCTAAGTTCACATCTAACTTGCATATTCCATATCTCCAAGCAGTCCATCTAAGTTCAAGTCTAACTTCATATATTCCATATCTCCAAGCAGTTCATCTAAGTCTAAGTTCATGTCTAACTTGTATATTCCATGTCTCCAAGCAGTCTATCTGAGTCTAAGTTCAAGTCTAACTTGATATATTCAGTATCTCCAAGCAGTCCATCTGACTCTAATTTCCTGTCTAACTCATATATTCCATATCTCCAAACAGTCCATCTGAGTCTAATTTCCTGTCTAACTTGTATATTCCATATCTCCAAGCAGTCCTTCAGAGTCTAAGTTCCTGTCTAACTTGTATATTCCATATCTCCAAGCAGTCTAAGTTCATGTTTAACTTGTATATTCCATATCTCCAAGCAGTCTATCAGTCTAAGTTCATGTCTAACTTGTATATTCCATGTCTCCAAGCAGTCTAAGTTCATGTTTAACTTGTATATTCCATATTTCCAAGCAGTCTATCTGAATCTAAGTTCATGTCTAACTTGTATATTCCATGTCTCCAAGCAGTCCATCTAAGTTCAAGTCTAACTTGATATATTCCGTATCTCCAAGCAGTCCATCTGAGTCTAATTTCCTGTCTAACTCGTATATTCCATATCTCCAAACAGTCCATCTGAGTCTAATTTCCTGTCTAACTTGTATATTCCATATCTCCAAGCAGTCCATCAGAGTCTAAGTTCATGTCTAACTTGTATATTCCATATCTCCAAGCAGTCTAAGTTCATGTTTAACTTGTATATTCCATATCTCCAAGCAGTCTAATTTCCTGTCTAACTTGTATATTCCATATCTCCAAGCAGTCTATTTGAGTCTAAGTTCATGTCTAACTTGTATATTTCATATCTCCAAGCAGTCTAAGTTCATGTTTAACTTGTATAATCCATATCTCCAAGCAGTCCATTGGAGTCTAAGTTTATGTCTAACTTGTATATTCCATATCTCCAAGCAGTCTATCTGAGTCTAAGTTCAAATCTAACATTTCCAAGCAGTTCATCAGAATCTAAGTTCATGTCTAATTTGGATATTCCATATTTCCAAGCAGTCCATTGGAGCCTAAGTTCAACTTTCTCCAAGCAGTCCAAATTTAAATTCAAGTCTAACTTATATATTTCCTGTCTCCAAGCAGTCTATGTGAGTCTAAGCTCAAATCTAACTTGATATATTCCATATCTCCAAGCAGTCTATCTGAATCTAAGTTCACATCTAACTTGTATATTCCATATCTCCAAGCAGTTCATCGGAGTCTAAGTTCATGTTTAACTTGTATATTCCATATCTCCAAGCAGTCCATCGGAGTCTAAGTTTATGTCTAACTTGTATATTCCATATCTCCAAGCAGTCTATCTGAGTCTAAGTTCAAATCTAACTTGATATATTCCATATTTCCAAGCAGTTCATCAGAATCTAAGTTCATGTCTAACTTGTATATTCCATATTTCCAAGCAGTCCATTGGAGCCTAAGTTCAACTTTCTCCAAGCAGTCCAAATTTAAATTCAAGTCTAACTTGTATATTTCCTGTCTCCAAGCAGTCTATGTGAGTCTAAGTTCAAATCTAACTTGATATACTCCATGTCTCCAAGCAGTCTATCTGAATCTAAGTTCACATCTAACTTGTATATTCCATATCTCCAAGCAGTTCATCGGACTCTAAGTTCACGTCCAACTTGTATATTCCATGTCTCCAAGCAGTCTATCTGAGTCTAAGTTCAAGTCTAACTTGATATATTCCATATCACCAAACAGTCCATCAGAGTCTAAGTTCAAGTCTAACTTGATATATTCCATATCTCCAAGCAGTCTATCTGAGTCTAAGTTCAAGTCTAACTTGATATATTCCATGTCTCCAAGCAGTCTATGTGAGTCTAAGTTCAAATCTAACTTGATATATTCCATATCTCCAAGCAGTCCATCAGAGTCTAAGTTCATGTCTAACTTGTATATTCCATATCTCCAAGCAGTCTAAGTTCATGTTTAACTTGTATATTCCATATCTCCAAGCAGTCTAATTTCCTGTCTAACTTGTATATTCCATATCTCCAAGCAGTCTATTTGAGTCTAAGTTCATGTCTAACTTGTATATTTCATATCTCCAAGCAGTCTAAGTTCATGTTTAACTTGTATAATCCATATCTCCAAGCAGTCCATTGGAGTCTAAGTTTATGTCTAACTTGTATATTCCATATCTCCAAGCAGTCTATCTGAGTCTAAGTTCAAATCTAACATTTCCAAGCAGTTCATCAGAATCTAAGTTCATGTCTAATTTGGATATTCCATATTTCCAAGCAGTCCATTGGAGCCTAAGTTCAACTTTCTCCAAGCAGTCCAAATTTAAATTAGTCTAACTTATATATTTCCTGTCTCCAAGCAGTCTATGTGAGTCTAAGCTCAAATCTAACTTGATATATTCCATATCTCCAAGCAGTCTATCTGAATCTAAGTTCACATCTAACTTGTATATTCCATATCTCCAAGCAGTTCATCGGAGTCTAAGTTCATGTTTAACTTGTATATTCCATATCTCCAAGCAGTCCATCGGAGTCTAAGTTTATGTCTAACTTGTATATTCCATATCTCCAAGCAGTCTATCTGAGTCTAAGTTCAAATCTAACTTGATATATTCCATATTTCCAAGCAGTTCATCAGAATCTAAGTTCATGTCTAACTTGTATATTCCATATTTCCAAGCAGTCCATTGGAGCCTAAGTTCAACTTTCTCCAAGCAGTCCAAATTTAAATTCAAGTCTAACTTGTATATTTCCTGTCTCCAAGCAGTCTATGTGAGTCTAAGTTCAAATCTAACTTGATATACTCCATGTCTCCAAGCAGTCTATCTGAATCTAAGTTCACATCTAACTTGTATATTCCATATCTCCAAGCAGTTCATCGGACTCTAAGTTCACGTCCAACTTGTATATTCCATGTCTCCAAGCAGTCTATCTGAGTCTAAGTTCAAGTCTAACTTGATATATTCCATATCACCAAACAGTCCATCAGAGTCTAAGTTCAAGTCTAACTTGATATATTCCATATCTCCAAGCAGTCTATCTGAGTCTAAGTTCAAGTCTAACTTGATATATTCCATGTCTCCAAGCAGTCTATCTGAGTCTAAGTTCAAGTCTAACTTGATATATTCCATATCACCAAGCAGTCCATCGGAGTCTAAGTTCATGTCTAACTTGTATATTCCATATCTCCAAGCAGTCCATCATAGTCTAATTTCCTGTATAACTTGTATATTCCATATTTCCAAGCAGTCCATCTGAATCTAATTTCCTGTCTAACTTATATATTCCATATTTCCAAGCAGTCTGAGTCTAATTTCCTGCCTAACTTGTATGCTCAGAATATGATCATTGAAATTTTAATATTTTTCAAATGACGACTGTTAAAATCTCAAACATTGTGACAAATTTGTAATGCTTAAGTTATATGTCACTTGTCCCTTCATAAATCTTACAAACAGATAATAAATTCCACCATCAGAATAAGTATCAAAGACAAAAATTGCATTCTATATGTATCATGAATGTTTACCAGTATTGCAGTTTCATCTGTCATGCTAATGTTTTAAGATTATATTTAGATTATAAATCTACATGTACACTAAATTTATTTCATTTATCTCAGTTCCAATAGACCAGAGTCTCTTTGCTTTTATTATTTTATTATTTCATGACAAATAGCATAAGAAGTATGGTACATTATTGCTAGTGGGAATGCTGAGAAATAATTTCATCTCTGTTTGTTTCATTAAATCAGCTCCTCTGTACAAGATTCTGGAAGATTCCAATCAAATTAAAATGCCGTTTCTGACTGAATGAGATTGTTTTTTCCAAAGAAAAGTCTGCTGTTTGCTCAGACTTCCTGAATCAATCCGTCTGCATACAAAACATGTCATGCTTTGATCACATCAACCAATTCTCTTCTGAATTAATCAGGATGCTCATGATCTTCTCAGTGCCTAAGTATAGTTCACTTTATATCCAATGCCTGAGTTTAGTACACTTTATGTCCAATGCTTGGGTTTAGTACACTTTTTGTCCAATGCCTGAGTTTAGTACACTTTATGTTCAATGCCTGGGTTTAGTACACCTTATGTTCAATGCTTGATTTTAGTACACTTTATGTCCAATGCCTGAGTTTAGTACACTTTATGTTCAGTGCATGGATATAGTACAATTTATGTTCAATGCCTGAGTTTAGTACACTTTATGTTCAATGCTTGGGTTTAGTACAATTTATGTTCAATGTCTGAATTTAGTACACTTTATGTTCAATGTCTGAGTTTAGTACACTTTATGTTCAATGCCTGAGTTTAGTACACTTTATGTTCAATGCCTGAGTTTAGTACACTTTATGTTCAAAGCCTGAGTTTAGTACACTTTATGTTCAATGCCTGGGTTTAGTACAATTTATGTTCCAGAAGTCATTAAGAAAGAAGTCTTCTGTATCATCTACATTTAAAATGTGGCTCCAACAACCTGTTAAGATTAAGTGTAAAGGGGTTTAACTTTACATATATTTATTTTACATATATTGATTTTAAATATATTGATTTTACATATATTGATTTTCAGTAATATGGCTCATAAGATAGATAAATTAAGAGTTGCTTGAAATATGGGAATAGCATTTGTAGCATAAGGCTAGACCTTATCCATGAAGACAATCTCTCTATACCATATGAATGCACGACTTTATCCATGAAGATAATCTCTCTATACCATATCAATGTATGACTTTATCCGTGAAGATAAGCTTTCTGTACCATATCAATGCATGGCTTTATCAATGAGGCTACCATCCCAGAGTATCATGTGAGAAGCTGACATTACGCAGGGAAATTCTCTCTCTCTCTCTCTCTCTCTCTCCCTCTCTCATGTGAGCTTACTTTATCCATTAAGCTAATCTCTCTGGGTATCATATGAGAGGCTGACCTTACAATAAATGATTTTCTATGTGTCATATGTGAAACTGAACTTATCTAGGATGCTACTTTCTCTGAGCCATAAGACAGACTGCATTTATCAAAGATGTTGCTTTCCTTATGTTCTTTGAGATCTTGACTTTATCCAGGAAGCTATTTTCCTTAAGTCCTTTGAGATGTTAAATTATACAGGAATCTTCATTACTTATGTCATGAGATATTGATTTTAGCCAGGAATCAAGGTACTTATGAGATGTTGACTTTATCCAAGAGGCTACTTTCCTTATGTCCTTTGAGATGTTGATTTTATCCAGGAAGCTATTTTTCTTATGTCCTTTGAGATGCTGACTTTATCCAGGAAGCTACTTTCCTTGCCTTTTGAGATGTTGACTTTATCCAGGAAGTTACTTTCCTTATGTCCTCTGAGATGTTGACTTTATCCAAGAGGCTACTTTTCTTGTGTCCTTTGAGATGTTGACTTTATCCAGGAAGCTACTTTCCTTATGTCCTTTGCAATGTTGACTTTATCCAGGAAGCTACTTTCCTTATGTCCTTTGAGATGTTGACTTTATCCAAGAGGCTACTTTCCTTATGTCCTTTGAGATGTTGACTTTATCCAAGAGGCTACTTTCTGTGTCCTTTGAGATGCTGACTTTTATCCAGGAAGCTACTTTCCTTATGTCCTTTGAGATGTTGACTTTATCTAGGATGTTACTTTGCCAATTTCATATTAGACGGTAAACCTGAGTTCAGTCTCTCTGTATGACATTCAACACTTTTAGATTTATGCCATCTTTTGAGGTGTATTTCTTTCTAGAATAAATTATCTGTAAGTGGGTTCAATTTCACCCATAAATTTTAATTCTATCCAAAACTTGAATAATCAATGTAATGCAAACTTATCAAGACAAGTGATATCAATGCAATATGGCCTAATCTAGACAAGTGATATCAATGTAATGCAGCCATATCAAAACAAGTGATATCAT
>JAECUM010067890.1:0-12934 GCA_016617855.1 Megalonaias nervosa
CCCTCCCCCAGCATAACGGACAAACTGCGCAGAAATGTGGAATGAGAGAGAAAAGGAATTTGGGCTGGATTAAAACCTTGAAATAGAAATTACAACAAGTAACCTACAAGAATATGGTTTGTCGTAACGATACGTGTGCACTTTCCTTGGGATTTATCTACAGTGTTTATCAATGATACAATGTTGCAAACCATGTCGACATTATACAGTAAATTCCTCGGTTACGTGACACACATATTGTGATATAGTTAATGTTTTGTTTTTGCTGTTTCGTAAACATACTATAATGTTCTAAAAATCGATTATTAATAATTAAATATGAAAATGTTGAAAGGCCTCTCTCTCTCTCTCTCTCTCTCTCTCTGGTCCAACGTAGCCAAGATACGGGCTAAAATCTATGAAATGACGAACGTAGAGGATTTTCATTTGTGTCATCCCACGATATCTCTGGACTTATGAATGATGGTAAAAGTTAAGTCAAACCGACCAAAGGAGGTGTGTGTGTGTGTGTGTGTGTGTGTGTGTGTGTGTGTGTGTGTGTGTGTGAGAGAGAGAGAGAGAGAGAGAGAGAGAGAGAGAGAGAGAGAGAGAGAGAGAGAGAGAGAGAGAGAGAGAGAGAGAGAGAGAGTTTATGGTCGGTGGCACTGTTACTAAAGCAGAATAATGACTTAAATCAACTTTAAATATATTAAAATATTTTAATTGCCTCTTGTTGGTTCGTCATTTCGCTTAGTTTCTATTCCACATCAATTTCTATGAGGCGGTAGGTCAATGGCATAACGTTCATGTGAATAGCGTAGCTAACCTAGTGTTTGTAGTGCTCTACTTTTATTATTTAAACCATCTTTCATGTTTAAATCGTAAGTGTGTATTATATTGATTTAATCAATGTGAAGAAAAATACAAGCTAAAAAAGAAAACAATCAACTTATCAATAGGCAAAAGTGATTGTGAATAGCCACAAAAGGCATAGAACTACATTTTGTATTGGGCACACTCGGGGATGTAAGGAGTTCATTCACACGGTCAATACACAGATGCCTGCAGTAAATCTTAACTCCCTTCAAAGGGCAAATATATGTATTTGTATGTGATATAAATAAAATATATGTACAGTATGTACGCTGTATTGATATAGGCCTCGTTTCCTTTAATAAAAAATTTATAATCTCGTGGTATATCATTGATGTACATACGTACATATATATCTGTGCATGTGTAGAACATCGATTATTCGGACCTTTTGGGAGACATAGATCTCATTCGAATTTTCTAATTTTGGTATTAAAAAAATACCAGAACTTCTAAAGGAAGAACCAGGTTAAAAGGGGCCTATAATCGAATGTTTGAATGTGTGTGTACCAGTAATTAAATCCTAACGTCTTGCAGACATCTGACATGATAACATCGATGTGATGGAAGGTCAATTTGAGTGTGTGTCAAGAGGCCTTGATCACGGTAAATTCACCTGACCATAGTTATATTCACATCTATGGCAACAGGTAATTCACTTTTATCACCCGATAAAGTGACTATTGGGCGTTCATCGAGAGTTAATTACGTAGGATGAGACTACATATTGCCTTTGATCTTGACATCAGTCTTTAATCATGACAGATTAGCTTGGGATTATCTGTATGACAAATTATATACAGTCCTAGCGGCATCACTTAGCAACGATTGGGGTACGAATAAACGTTGTCTCCTAGTATCTCCCTCCAGCTATCTTAATTACATCCTCCCATTATCCTAATTACATTAATTTTCCTTTAAAAAAAAGATAAATGAATATTCATAATACTGTTTAAATATAAATGCAGGAGATTGTATTCGACTGTGTTAGTTTCTGTTTTAGGGGCCCCGAGTGGCCGAGTGGTCTAAAGCGGTCTCCGTTACTGATCACCGCCATCTCACCTGTGTCTGCGTGGGTTCGAGTCTCGGATTCGGCCAATGTGGATATGTGAGAAAGCTTGCCAGTAGCTCCTCGTGGGTCGGTGGTTCTTTCCGGGGGTTTTCCGGGTTCTTCCTCCACTATTAATACTGGCCGCCATGTATAGCCTATTGTGTGCTGAAAAATGGCGTTAAACCCTACAAAAAACCCAAAAAGTTTCTGTTTTCTGTTACTCTGTTCTGTGTTGGAGTCGTTTTCGGCAAATTAGTTTCATTGATATGTACATTGCAGAAAGAAAACAAATTCGGGGAGCAAGATGATGGTTCTTAAGACCGAATAATCCTGATAATCGGTGTCCTGATACAGCATGTCGTTACTCCGACCTTTCAGACTTATGGTGAAACCGGATGATGGACTATTTTCCCATTTAAACACAATCGTTTCCGGATATTATTAGGTTTAAATAATATACGGACAGGGACTGGTCTGCAGAATGGATTGCCTCGATATTAGCTGATATCGGGAAACCGCGAAATGTTATATTTGCACAAAATTTAGGTTCAAATTATTTCATTGGTGAGCTGTCAGAAAATCAGATGCTCTCAAAACAAACCTAAAAGGGTCTTAACTCAATTCATGCATCAAAGGTAGAGGGAGTTTCGAAATAAGTGCATTAAAGAGTTAATGATAGGGGCCAAAAAGCAAATCTGTAGTATTTGTTGTGACAAAAAGAATGAAAAGCCTTTCAAGGTATACGACTTAACTGAGTTGGAAGATCACATTTGAAGGCGTATATTGCTTCTGCAAAGCAAAACCATTGATATAATTTGGGACGGGTGTCATTGGTACCTGCAAGTGTCTGGTTAACTTCATATTAGTAAAGTAATACACACCGTTTTCAAGGTTTTTATGATATGGCGACGTATCCACCGTCACGTATTCATTATTTCTAAATACATGTAAGATCCATGACTAACAAGTACTTGGTACAAATTTTCATAACAAATTTTTGTTTTACTGCTTCATCTTATTCGCTTGTGAATAATTCGTGCGTAACGGTGAACAACTTGATGTGAAATCGCTTAATAAATAGGCCGATAATGGTCGACGTTGTTTGTTTTACATATGACTTTGACGTAAGAGGGCAGACCCTGATCATCCGGAGCACAATGCGACGGCATATTGTGTTGGAAGCTGTTCGCAGATAGATTAGTGTTACAAATGATTAAGATGGCATTCGACCAGTCTCTTCTATTTATGGAAACCGTTATGTCACAACTTTAAATTTTGAACTATTTTATCAGACAGTCTATATGTTAAATCTTCGTTTCCTCAACGGTAAAATATAACATAATTAATTATAAAAAATTCGACAAAATCAGCGAAGTCATCACAGAAGTCATCGACCTGAAAATCAGTGCAACGAAACCACACTCTCACCGCATCTTCAGTACTTAGATATGATCATCGGAGGCGGAGCATGCAGGATCGTTAACAATATTGGAAGACTTAGCGTTTCTCTTACGGAGATTGACGAAAAAGACCAAGAGTTTTCTCCCGACTGAGTCCTTGGATATTTTTCGTCCCGGGTTCCCCAGAATGCTTCATGCGTTGGATAATTCCCGCTTCAATCTGCGCTGTCGAGGGTGCGCAGTATTCCTGCAACATTTTTGAAGGGTTCGTTTTTCTTTTGTTTTTCGTTGTGGAAGGTTTTGATGATGTAAAGATAAATGAAACACTTATATCACACTAGATTTTTGGGACAATATTTCAACCATTTTCAATATGAAAAAAATGTAGGCAGTTCTAGACTATCTATTTCTGTCACTTTCTGATGAAAGAAAAGTAGATGAGAGAGAGAGAGAGAGAGAGAGAGAGAGAGAGAGAGAGAGAGAGAGAGAGAGAATAAAAAATAAAATATTGTTTGCACAGATGATTTCAGAGATAACATACCAGGCTATAAGGAATGGCATTTCTACAAAACAATTAGCACAGCATGCACATATATATATATATATATATATATATATATATATATATATATATATATATATATATATATATATATATATATATATATATAACTTTTAATACACAGACCGAGCCTTAAACATTTACAAGGCCACACGTAACATTTTATTTTTCCGCATAAGTAAACATGTAATAAATATAACAAAATATGCCCTTACGATATCCTGTTGTTCGTTGATCGTATATATGTAAACATGTAATTAATATAACATAGATATACGCAAATTTGTGTATCATATGTCTAAACGTATATATCAGATACTATCTGTTCTGACAGGCAATCTACATTAGAAAGCATGTGTCTGTTTGATAATGTGAAAATTGGGACAAGATACATCTGGAAATCCAAAGGCCTCATGAGAGCGAGAGAGAGAGAGGACTAAACCATATTTTGTGTTCCTAAAAAATGTTCAACTGTTACCATTTTGAATTATCTATCCTATATATATATATATATATATATATATATATATATATATATATATATATATATATATATATATATATATAAGACTAGTCCAACTACCAACTACACAGACCCGGATCTTCTGTCACATAATGCACCAGTAGATTTTGTTCTGTGCCCTTTTTTTATGAGTAATCAGTAGAACAGACAAGATAGACCTGAATTGAAGGTGCATTATGCTACGCAGATCAGGATCTTTGTTGTTTGCAGTTTGGTTCAACATATAAGACAGTATATACGATAGCTGGTTTTAGATATTCTTCAGAATTATAAATAATAATGTTGTGTATGTTTTGTCGGAAACATTAAATTTGAATCACTATTGTACATAGCAACACCTCTATAGATGAAATAAATTTTCTGCATCCAGTAATCACCATTTCATACAAAATCCAACAACTGGAATACTACTTTAGTGGAATCAATACACTTTAGGTGGACACAATGTAAACAGCCTCATAAAAATCCATGTATATGGCGCGTCAACTATTCAAAGCGATCTATGTGACATCACACAGGAATTTCCATTGTAGATCATGTGTTGAAAAATGATGGTTTGGAAGGACAGTTTCTCTGTGAAATATAATTTGCAAAACAAATCTACTTTTACATGTTACAGGTTATAAAAGAGTGCTTTATTTTTTCAACGCACGTCTAGGGCTTTATCACAGAGTGGGGGGGGGGGGATGGTTGCCCCGGGCGCCAGAGGTCTTTGGTTGCCAAAACCCCTTTGGGCCACCATCGTCACCCCGGGAGCTATTTATCCTTGGTACGCCACCCAGCTAACTTGTTATCAGTCTCTTTAGTCCTGAAAAAGACGTATAATGCTAACGCGGCGACACGCTAACCAAAGGTGTCCATCTACACAATGACAAATGGACATAAAATACCAACAAAAAGAAGAGATTACAGCAGTTTACTATTGTTTTCTTTACTGTCCGTAATATGTGTGGCCTTACTACAAACTAATATGTGATCCCTGCCCGAGAACAAAGAGCCATACGCAGGAAATACGCATCAGATCGCGACTACTCAAGCAAAGAGCTTTATCGAAAATGATTTTTCATCCAACCATTCCTTATTCATTTAAAAATTTTCAAGATTTTCAGTTTTTTAGCTTGATTTGCATTGTCGCTGATTAAGGAAATTTGCAGTCATTATCAATTAATATTATACACTTCAAATTTTAGGAATTCCTGTGTGCATTTCTGGCTGAAGATATCTCGCAATCAATAGCCCAGTTTCTCTCTAAACAGAAGATGTTTTAGTCTTTGCCTTGTTTCTTTATTTATGTCCAATTAGTCAGTCTGTGTTATTTTTGTTGTTGCTTGGTTATCTTTTTCTGTCTATACAGAAATATAGAAGTGAGGATGTCAAGACTATGTACAGTGTTATGAAAAAGATGTTCCTGTATTTTCATCATACTTTGCTGAAGTACAGTTTTATTTTAAATTTATCTTACACAGGCTATCGTTATCTGTATTAACACTACTTCACTGCGCACAAATTTTACCAGAGATGTTGAACATAAACAGCAAAGATTTCTAAAACTTTCTGGCATGTTGTATAATATGAACTTTTACATATAAAGCAAATGCAAACTCCGCATGGAAGCAATGTAAAGAAACATAAAGAAATATCATACATTTAAACAATTCAAATCCCTTGTTTTTATGTATGTATGTATGTATGTATGTATGTATGTAGCGATTTACGGCACATCATCACAATGATGGCTATATAGTGATAACTAAGGGTTAATGTTCAAAATATGTAAAAATGAATTGCACCAAAAATTTGGAAGATTAACACCTTCAAAATGAATGTAGACATCAAGTTCAACAAGATAAAATATAAAAAGCAAAGAATTAACTCTGTGAGTTGTATACAAAATAAAACATAAAGGTAGCACTTGTAAAATGTTGATATGACACGGTCAAAATGTATTGTATAAACCGCATTCCCTCAAAAATTGACAAGATTTTCTCGGGTGGTGTATCATCATGCGGTTTCTTTATGCAGTTGACATCAAAATGCTTTTGTCTCGCAGGTTCGAAGTCGACGCACTCGACAAGAATATGTCCCGCTCTCAGTGGTAGGGTATGCGATTTTTTCACGTTCTTGCTTTCATCTTTTAAATCTATGTATTCCTCACAGTTTGTCCAATTTAATTCAAGAGCCATATTTTCTTTCTCTCCTAGATATACGCTTACCATGAGGTTGCAAGAGAATGAAACACGCTGTGAACAGTACCATTATTCGGTATTGAGGCAAAATTTAAATGGGGGAAGGGGGAGGCAAGTCAAGACCAGGGGATATTTTTCCAGATAAAAATAATTTATAAACGTCACTTTGCCTCATATGTTTATGTCCTGTTCCTAATGACACAAAATGAATAGTACTTAATCAAGACTTCACAAGGTGAAGCATGATGTTGACTTGTTCAGGAATGAATCTCTAATAATATTGGATGAGGATCCTTGGAATAGGTGGAAAGCTCAACAGCACAAGTTTCCACTCCTTGCACATATAGCCAGGAAAAAGCTATTCATTCCTGCAACTTTCGTATAGTCAGAGAGAGTCATTATTCCAGCAGGAGACATTATTACCGCACAGAGGGCTGATCTGAGTTCAGACGTTGTCGATAATTTCATTTTCCGCAAGAATAATAGGCAGTGACGTTTTTAACGTCTTGCTAAAAAAGTTCAAAAAGATAGTTCAAATATGTAGAGACAGTTAAAACAATGCTCCTGTGAAGTTTAAATTAAAGCACAGACTAGAAGCGGCAGTTAGATCTTTATTTGCTGATAATTTTATTGTTTATAGGTGTTGGTAGACTTGTTTCATTTTTTGTATGTTAATCTTATATGTTCACTTGACTACCATTTAAAGTCTTACATGGTAACATCACTTAGAGATGTTGTATTTTTCAAGTAGTAAATGTTATATTGATTATTTTATTGTTTTCATTAAGTGTTACTGCATTGCAATACATATTACAAATGGGTTTATTATATCGCAATATATCGCAATACGGTTTTGTCACACCTACTGATAACCAAGGAAGTGATTTTGGAGCACAGAATTATGCAGTATTTCCAACACTGATGTTTGCTCTTTCTAAGTGAAGACGAAATCGTAAGACAAAAGGTGAAAAGAGGTTTTATTGCTGAATATACGAGGTTTGATATTTGGGCCTGAAGACTATATGATATGCAGGATTGGTTGGATTTGAATATAGTTTGGTGACGTATTGAAGAACAGCTTTGTTCATCTTTCTTAAAAGATAGTTCATTTTTCTCAACACAGAAGTTTTCTGAAGGGGCAGTTCCAAATGCACCCAGACAGAGACGAAGTCCCTGAGTGTGCATCGGATCAAGCATATCCTGGTAAGATTTACAAGACGATAGGTACACAGTCGAACCATAGTCAGATTTTTACCTTCCAAACACCTGTATAACCGGAGCAAGGCCTTCCAATCTGCTCTCCAATCTGTGTTCAGTGGCGTAGCTTGGGGAGGTCGGGGGGGGGGGACAGTTGTCCCCGGGCGCCATGTGCCAGGGGCGCCAAAATGAAGAAAATACAACTATTCGTTATCTCAGATGCGCTCGAAGGGGGCGAAAAGTTTATGTTTTGTCCCCGGGCGCTAAGTACCGGGGGCGCCAAGTTTATGTTTTGTCCCCGGGCGCTAAGTACCCTCGCTACGCCACTGTCTGTGTTAATCACAAATCCTATTAAATAAAGTCTTCTTTTTTTTTACATTTGTCCGTTATGTATCTAATGTGTTAGATTACTGTCGAACTTTAGCCCTAAGAATTTGTTCTCCTCCACGACAGGACAAAGACAACCGTCGATACAGAGTTTTGGGGTTATCATGAAAAAGACGTAATCGGCATACAAACAGCTTAACATTTCGAAAAATTTAACCCGTTTTCTTCTGCCCATTTCTGAACTTTGTTTATGCTTATCTGTATATGTTGGCGTTCAATAGTATGCACACGCTTTAATTTGCTGCAGATAAAAAAAGTCAACATATATCGTTTCACTATACTGTTAATTTTGATGCTGAATTGGATTCTTGACAATACGTTGCCCTGAGGCTCTTGTTGTTGTTGTTCTTCTTCTTCTTCTTCTCCTTCTTGTAGAGTTTGACGCCATTTTTCAGCACAAGATAGGCTATACATGGCGGCCAGTATAAATGGTGAAGGAAGAACCCGGGAAAACCCCCGAAAGAACCACCGACCCACGAGAATGTTGCCCTGAGGTACACCCATCTCCTGAGGATAGTTTCAGAAAACATGCTGCCAACCTTAACTCTGCCGTCTCTGTCATTAAAAAAATGGAGATACTGTTAGGTAGGAGGTTGATTAGGATATTCATTATGCGGTGAGATGTCATAAGCGTCCTCAAAGACGGCAGTTATAAAGGTTTTTCTTTACGAAAGCTTCACTAATAAACGATTCAAGTCTGAATCCACACTGAACGTCTGATTCTAGTTTGATGGCTCGAGAACTGATCATCAGTTCAGTGGTTTACAAATATATATTGTTAATGCTATGAGACGATAGTTGGAAAGGTCGTTTTGGTCCTTTCCAGGTTTGGTTACTGGTATCACAGTTGGTTTTCGCCAAGACTGCGGGAAGTCGACAGTCTCCCAAATTCTACTGAATATATTTAGCAGTGTATTTAGAGCTGTGTCAGGTAAGTGTTTCAGAAGCTATCATTTCCTGACACCTCCTTTAGCAACGTGGCAGGGTACGATTTTATACGGTATGTCGTCCATTGGATGCCAAGGCCCTATTCAAAGAGAGAGAGAGAGAGAGAGAGAGAGAGAGAGAGAGAGAGAGAGAGAGAGAGAGAGGTGGGTGGGGTGGGGCTGCACCTTAGACAGATAAAATATCGCTCCCCTATTATTCGAAATGTAGTAGGCGCTGTCTCTGTTCTAAGGTTCTCCACTTGACCATGAGTGGGAAATGGCATATATTACATAATTTGCAGTGGCATAAAAAAAAAAAAAAAAAAAAAAAGTTTCACAGAATTTATCTTAAGTTCACGCGACGGACCACGAAAAGGTGTAAAGTGGACTAGGAATCTGAGAAATTAGGAAATTCCAGACGATTATATACCTTAGATAACCGATCATTGACCGTTCAGTGTTTGCAACTTACGTCGTAGGCATTCGGGACACCGGATTTTTTTCGGTGACTATTTATCTCATATTTTAGGTTTCTTTACACGTTCGCACTTGTGTATGCAATTAGAAATTTTAACGTAACGTATTTACCAGCCTATTGTTAAAAAAGAATCTGTTTATTAGAGATGAAATCAATAAGACTCGTTTATAGCTCTCATAAACTATATATATAAGCGATTTCCAACATTTGACAACACTTAAAAAACATACATAATGATATGATTACAAAAATAAAACAAACACCATGAAATTAGAAAACAGAAAACAGGCTGACAATATTTAAGGTAAGGAAACATTATTAGGTCTTTAAGTCTTTTCTTGCAGTTGAATAGGCGAGTTTTAAGAGAGCTCTTGAATGAGATCATTGTCTTTGTGTCTAAATTCAGTGGGCAATTCGTTCCACGTTGCTGGGCCCTGGTATGCAAAAGAACGTTGTCCATATGACTTCATTTTCATAGTTGGAATAATGAGAATACGAGTGTCAGAAGAGGAGCGTAAGTATCTTGCTGTTGTCTACACATGGGTGATGTCGGATAGGTATGTTGGACTGGAGCCCGTCAGTGAAACGTAGCACAGAGAACAAATTTTGTGTTTAATTCTGGATCGAATGGATAGCCAGTGTAGGGTACAGAGTAGGGGGAAGGCGTGCTCTGATCGTGGTACTCTAAGGATGATCCTAGCAGCTGTGTTTTGAACTTTTTGAATTTTTTAGAGTAGATATTGAGACGAACCAGACAGAATTGAGTTACAATAGTCCAGTCTTGAAAGTACTAAGGAACACAAAAGTGTTTTAATGGCATCAACTCAAAGATACTTGCGAATGGAGCTGATGCGTCTCGACTCAAGATATACAGCCTTGCATATGTTCATGACATGTTGGTGCAATGAGAGAGAACTGTCGGGAGTAACACCTAGGTTTCGTACTGACTTCGTGAATTTGATGTTGGTGTTGCTGATATTTATTGTTTGAGGTAAAGGATGTGAATGAGAAAGTCTTTATGTTGTAATCAGAATGGCTTCAGTTTTATCATCATTCATCTGCAGCTTGTTACATGTCATCCATGATTTCACATCGGAAATGCACCTCTCTGCACCTTGGATGGTAGCATCAACTTCAGTTGGGTGGCTAGATTTGTATATTTGGGTGTCTTCAGCGTACAATTGGTGAGACACTGGATGATGATCTATGACACTTGAGAGTGGCTGAGTGTATAGAATGAAGAGAACAGGTCCAAGAACAGACCCCTGTGGAACACCACAGCATAGATCAACTGGGCTGGAGTGTTTTCCATTTGCGGACACAATTTGTGTCCTGTTGACCAAGTAGGACTTGAACCATAGTAAGGCTGTATCGTGAATGCCAAATACATGTTGGAGACGGTGAAGTAATATATCATGGTCTATTGTGTCAAATGCTGCAGACAAATCAAGGAGGGTGAGGACCGTAATCTACTTTCAGAATAGTTTCAGGACTGTTGCAATGGCGATATGCAGGCTGTACATTGCTGAAAAAACTGTTTGAATTTAGATGCGATACAAGTTGGAATAGAACAACTTTTTCTAAGATTTTTTTACATGAATGGGAGATTAGAAACTGGGCGGTAGTTCTTTAAATCGTTACGGCCGAGTGTTGATTTCTTCAGCAGAGGCTTTACAATGGCAGTTTTGAAAAATTATGGGAATTCCCCTGATGAGAGAGAGGTATTAATAACATCACTGCTGGTGGAGTGATTGCGCTGAATCGATAATTTTTTTCCTCCTCTTCTGAGGTCTTTTACAAGAAATCAAGCAAATAACGTTTTCTTCCAGCATTAATGTACATTGTATGCATTCTTGGATGTTTCTAGTGACAGTCGGAGAAACTGCTTGTTTGCACAGAAGGGAAAATCAAAGTTTAGTCATTTCAAGTCAATTTTATCACTGCTAGCTATGTTTGTGTTGAGCTGTCCATAAACAGAAAACAGGTGCTGGAACATAAATCAACCCGAAAGAATCTTTTATCTTCTTGTGCGTAATATATAATGAATGTAAATTTAATATATACGTGTAGTAATAGAAACACATAGCAATGACTAAGCCATCAACGCTCATACAAGAAGAGATTTCATTGCCTATCCTCAATAAGCTAAACAGTTGTTGTGAAAAATTGCTCATTGCAGAATTACATGGACTTCGAATCTTCAAAAAAAAATTGACAAAGCCTAAAAAAACATGGTTGAAAACCTAAATTCTGAAGTCCACTGTTTTGGAAAACAGTACTGACTCGAAGTCAGATTTGTCTTGTTATTTTGCTATAAGCTATTTTTGCTTTTTACAGAAACTCGAGGTATTTTGAAGGTTCATGAAGTGGATTGTCGACATTGTTAGGTAAATGGTCTACTATCTTCCATAGGTTTTTCCAAAAGCACAATACCCAGTTCAAGAAAGAAAATCATCATTGCTGCTATTTGATTGACTGGATTTAATACAATTAATTTACAAGAGATAGATTGCGACAGTTTTCGAAATAAATGGATAATTACTGGCTAAGATACATTATAACTCGGGACTTGAGGATGGGATATTTCATCACGCCTGTTTGCGACTGGATATCATCGTATATACATTTTATTTAATTGGAACAGAAGGGTTGAAATGGGTAGGCAACAGCTTATAAAACTTCATGGATTCCGCTTTAGTCGCATGCCAACATAGACACAAATATATATGTAATACTAGTATTCGCTACTGAATATAGATTAACGTTAAAACTAAACCTGTCATGGTCTTTGGAAATGCAACATACGACGATGTTTTCAAAAGGTTGCATCCCATCTTTTCTTTTCCCGAAAGAGCATAAATATGGGTGTATCATCTGATTTATAATTCAAACGTTTACACACATCGATAAGAAAATTAATACACTCTTTGCTGAAAATAGGATCAGTTTCATTTCCATTAAAATTAAAAATACCTTTATTTTGGAAGAATAATTTTTTAGTGCCAATGTATGAAAATATATTGACACCATTTCTGTGCAGTAGATACGATCATTAGAACACCAGCTTCTACGTACGGGTCAATAAGTGGATGTAGATATGTGGTGTATGCGATATACGTTTCCGCACTGAAACATACGACGTAAAAGTTCCCGCCATATAACCATACAATGCTTGCATCAATTCGCATTATGATCATTTTTGATTGTTCTCTACGAAAAATATCCCTACACATGACTGAGATCTGTCCATATATCAGATTACTATTTTGTGAAGGGAAATCATTTCTGTCGCTGCTTGTACGTAATGTAATCTTGCTAATTGTAGTGGCCTAATTTACGCGCACCATTTTCATAATGACTATTTTTGCTATA
>JAECUM010067896.1:0-10298 GCA_016617855.1 Megalonaias nervosa
CTAATTTTTTCTGCTTCTGCTTCGTTTCTGCATACCTTTTAAAAGTCTTCTCCTTTTTTTGATTTATGTCACTCAAAGTTTTTTTTGAACTAAATTGGGTTCAGATTGTTGTGTTATCCAGTTAATAAAGTTGTGCTTCCTCCTTTTCTTGCGTCATACGTCCATCTTTGCTTTGTTGTTTCGGTGAAGGTTTGTTTAGACTTTTTCCCTTCTTGGATTCTTTTATCGCGAAGGCACAGGCGAAGCACGTTGTTGCTTTTATTCTTCATTTTCACTTCCAGTTCCATCGGCGAACGCAAACGCGTCTCGCGCGCAGGGTTCCATTTAAACAAGGTCAATGGCGGCGGAAATATCGCGAACTACATTAACTAAGTTACTGGGAAAACCATGGAGTAAATATCCGGATGAAAACATCTCCCTGAATACAATTATTGTTATCCTGGTTCATGGCTTGATCTGCGACTCGATTCTATTAACCAAAAAGCACCTATCAACTACGTTGATGCTGCATGTTACCGACATGGCCTTTCTGATAAAGCATCCAATGAAAACAGCTGGAGTCACGTGGACCTGATTCATGACTTCAATGCGATTATCCTAATACTGAGACAACTAATCGCACGATGGTTCCTTAAAGAAGGGATGAAAACCAAGATTGCATTTTGAGGCCAAGCCACTTATTAGACACAAATTATGCTAATATAAACAATTTGTGTCACATGGAGTATTTTTTGAGTCTCTGGAATATGTTGTCACTAATTTCTCCAACAATGCTATTTCTTTCTCATTCTTTTCTATCTGTACACTACTACTACTACTACCACAACCACTGCACTTTCGACGAATGATTATTTTCACACAGAGGTACGCAACTTATTTTCTCTATTCTCTTCAATTTTAACAGAATTTGTCTTTCGTATATAAAGTTTTGGCAATCATGTGTTTGCTCCCAAATGGTCCCTTATGAATTTACTGGTAAACGCAATAAGAGAAAAATAATCACCGACGCACATACCATAGTACTCACGAAATCAATTGAACATAATTTAGAAACAATTCTTGTGAAATGGCCGGTATTCCGCAAAGTTCTGAACACTTATTGACTTCCTTCCTGGGAATTTGTTTGTACACTGAGGAGATATGTCTTGGCATGGTAAGCAATTATATCCACGAGTTTTGTCTCTTCCGAACTAGTCGTTCATAGAAATGCCTTTCCTTCTGATGAAATATTCATAATTTTCCCAAACAGTATCTGGTGGTAATTATATTAAACGAAATTAGTCACTAACTCACACACCATACTCCATAAAGGTGTTTCTTCTTGAGGTGACACTTCTTTTAAACTTTTTATATCATGTTCTAACTCTTTGTCCTCTTGAATTCTGGGTACCACTATTAACAGTGTAGGTAGAAGTCGTAGTATTGAAATTCATTATGTCTGACCGTTTGTGTACCTTCAAAACAAACAATCATTCAGATACCACCGGTTAAATTAATTATCTATGTCGTGAAGGATGTAGTTGGTCTTTATCTTTAGTCTGTACGAGCTCATCGTAAGTGTGTTTTCCTTGTTCAAGAGGCAACTTACAAATGTTCTCTTCTAACCTATAATAATCATGCATGCATCGGAAGGTAATGAAAGCACGTAGACCATCAGGAAAGTTGAGTAGTTTAACTCCAACTCGTGGATTGTCACACCACAAACGAAACACGGTACTTGGTCCCCTAGTATACAAATCTGGGTCTGGTTAACAGTTTGGTACTGGGCATTCCATCCAGAACTGAATGTCCTGAGTGGAAAAGTCACAAAAGACAGGCAAAGCCACAAGAAACGTGTATTTTGTTTTAATTTTTCCATCTCGATGTAGTTGAAGTGATATCCAAGGTGACTTACGAGTGGGTGGATGAAATGTTTATCCGTACACGCATAGCATCACATTTGTCAATAAAGCAGAAAGATCGTGCTGCAACGCTTTCTCTAGTAGGATGGTAGCGCACACGGGGCAGCGCTATCGATTGTAGTGGAGCTTGCATAGCCTTGCTGCATCCGAGTGCAAGGTACAATATCACACTTCAGTGGGTACTTCACTCGTCTGCTCTGTGAAATTATTCAACATCTTTCCATGTCGGCATCTGTAGTCGCAATGAAGTGTATGTCTTGCAACTTTTCCTTTTTCATTTCGTTTCTGGTACACAAGGTCAACAGACAATTTCTTGGTCTTGAAAATGTACAATTTTGTGAGATCATTCTTTTACGCAAAAGGTTTGACCGTAAAGTTTCTTTCACGACGTTATATTTATCTATTTGACTCCATCTATCCTAACATTTATTTTAAGGTTTTGAAAAGCAAACGCTGCTCTTGTGGGTGTAAAAGTAAGGGTTAGGTGTAGAGGTTTGAAGAGGATTGTATAGATATGGCATATTCCAAGGACTGTATTATTATTATTATTATTATTATTATTATTATTATTAACAAAATTATTATTATTATTATTATTATTATTATTATTATTATTATTATTATTATTATTATTATTATTATTATTATTGATAACCTAATTATATATGCATATACACTATTTTAATTTATAGTTATTAAAAAAGGGTGAATTAATTAGTTACTACTGTGCGCATTTGGGGAGTATCATGGTGGTCTGGGCTTGTTAATTCTGATGGCCAGATCATGGGATCGTGTTCTTAAAATGTTTATAAACGTGGCTGGGTTTAGGATAGATAGATAGATTATATAGATTACATAGACTGATAGATAGACAGAAAGACAGATAGTAGATAGATACCTAGATAGATATTTAGATAGAAAGACAAACAGACAGATAGATAGATGAGATAGATAGATAGATAGTTAGACAGAAAGATAGATGGATAGTTAGAAAGACAGATAGATATATAGATAGATTAGATAGATAGACAGAAAGATAGATAGAAGACAGATAGATAGACAGAAAGACAGATAAATAAATATATTAGATAGATAGATAGACGGAAAGACAGACAGATAGATAGATATATAGATAGACAGAAAGACAGATAGTAAATAGATAGAGGTAGATTTTAAATGGAGTTGTATAATATGTCGGTAGTATAAGGTGTTTGGTTAATAAGATATTAGTGCGAAAATTGTAGAGGGTGATACGTAGGGTTTAGGTCGGTTGGGGCGTGTTATTTGTCAATTTCTATTTTATGTTGCATTTGGAAAGATGTGAAATATGCTGCTTTATATGTGAATAGCACGGACATAAAGGAAAACATACCTTACGGAGGTGAAGGAAGGTATCATCGGAATAAAAATCAATGATTAACAGAGAGAATGTAAAAGTAGGTCTACAAAATTGATTTTATTTTTGTTTATAGCATTTGTTTGTAAGGCAGTAATCCAGGAATTGAAAATACATGGGTATTCTTTTCAACGACCTTTTCCTACTTACATGTTCTTCGATCGAAAATGCTTTCGATATCGTAAAGGTGATCTGTCTAATTCACTCTGTGTAACTCCGACATGTTAAATGTTCCTTTTAGATTTCTCCGTTTAAATCGTCCAACATAGACAGCAGGATCATGTTAACGCATTTGTGGTGTCTTTGTTTCCATCGTAGAGGGTGTGGAACACTTTCTTAAGTTTTAAAGTTCATACTAAAACTTTTGTTTTACTACATGTTCAAGAGATTTAATTCCTTAGTAGCCATTAACATGCACAGGATTGTAAAAACTGTTGATGGTCTCCATGTGGTTTAATCCTCAATCAATTATCTACCAGGGCTCTTTTGATCTTATGAAATATTTCTTGTTTACGTGTCCGACGATCAATAAAAGTATAAGATATCGAACAGGGATGATTGGTTGTTTTTTGACTTCCTTATCTCCATATTTACCTCTTCCACTGTTAGAGACATCATCTTCTTGATCCAACCAGATGTATTACTTTAGCTTGTAGAGTCTGAACTTCTTTTCTTCTTGCTCTTTTTTCGTCTTCTTCAGTTTCTTTCTCTGTCATCCCCGTATCCGCGGCTCCAATCCTCTTTAGAGCTGGTGCTACTTTTTGTTTTGCTCTCAATGTCGTTCCATTTACAGATATTTTGTTGAGACATTTTAAGTCATCCCAATAATTATCCATATGTTGTGATTTTTCCGACAACCCTGTACGATTTATCAATGTTTGTAATTCTTTTGTGGCATCTCTGTAGCATTTGGATTAGAAGTACTATAGAGTGTCCGCTCTTCGTACCTACGATGGAGTTGCATCCATCGTTTGTAAGATACTTTTCGTCCTTCCATAAGATCCTAGGGTAAAATGTTATGTCCTTCTAGAAATGTTTCATGGGTATCTTTCATCACTCCTCCTAAAAGCGGCCCAGCAATCAATCTTAGCAAAGTAGAATCCAATTTTACAATGATCCTATAAACACGGGTAAAGAACTAGGATTTTTTTTTCTTTTCACTGATTTGCATTCTTTTGCACCATTTGGCTAAGAACGTAATTGCTGTAAATGTACCTTATTCATTGGTACGGAAAGCATTCAAACTTTCTTTAGGTGCTTTTTAAAGGAATTGCTTTATCATCTGGGTAGTGGATTTTGCCAGTACCGATCAATTTTTAGCCAACTAGGACTGAGCATCTATTAATTCATTTTTATTTGAAAGACGGTTTCTTTGTATGATGGTTAGCCCGTTGAAAAAAAAACTTTGATTCAGATGGAAATGGAAATTGAAAAGTGAATCCTCCTTTCTTTACTGCAATTCGTCTCCATTCATTCTCGGGACGTCGTGTCAACTACTGGTGTTCTTAGCGGACTAAATCTTGACAGTAAACTTTATAACATGCCATCAGCAGTAACTAGGACAGTAGAATATGTCCACGTAATAAAAGTTTCTTTACAGACAGTTTCAATTTGGTCATGCATTTGAAAAACACTGGTGCTAAATTGGGTTGAGCAGTCATCATCATTGACGGAGTAATTGACGTGGAAGTGGGTACGGTCTCAGCGACGTTTTCTTGTATACGTGTGCTCTCTCTAAGCAGCGGTACTTCTGTTTATTGCAGGAGATGCTTTTTCCTTTGTGAGTTTCTTCATGCTTTTAGAGTGCTAACACCTTCATTCTGTTTGATCTGTCTTTGATGTGGTTTGGCTTTTTTAACTTCCTCATTAGTATCCCATTTTGAAAGGTTGACGATTTAATAGGGATTTGAATTAGGTTATCTAAATTAACGGCCGAATTTTTAAATTTCTGTGCCGGAAAGGGCGAAAGGGAGATAACTGGAATTCTTCATCCTGTTCTACGCCGGCCAGCTTTGAAACAACGCTTCTTTTTTCACTTTCGTTTACATTTAAGGAATGATGAATGTAGTCCCAGGTCGTTTAGTCTAGTGCACAATGTAGTGTGGAGAGCCAGGGAGTGGTCATTTAAAGCAATTAATGAGGATCCATCATAGCATAAATGGGTGGACTGGCGAGTATCACGTGGTGTCGGTTTGTTCAACAACAAAGGATGTTGTAGCAGTGGAGCAAGACAGCTGAGAAAAAGTTTAATTTTTCTCGTTTCCAAAACAAGAAGATGAAGAAACACATTCGAATACAACAGCCAATGCAGGATGAACACAATAACACAGACGAAGACAGACAACAAGCACATATATCATGAAAAACGGCACAAAAATCCGGGACAGCTGCTTCAAGCTAGTTAAGCGATAGCGGCCATCTTGAATAATAAGAATAAAATAGGGTATGTGTGTGAAGTTTCGAGCGTGTGTCAGACTGCTGAAATGTTTTTATTTTCTTTGGTGTTTTTATTTTCTTTATTATCTTATTCTTCAAATAATAAATTTATAATGTATGATCCTTACGCATTTACTTTATTTCATGTTATCAGTGGTCAATGATATTTTATTGATGCATGGCACCGCTCCTGTGGCCTAGTGGTTAAAGTGTCCGCAGCGGATGCTGGAGGTCGCGGGTTCGAATCCCGGCCGAGTCATACCAAAAACTTATAAAAATGGTACTTACAGCTGCCTCTCTGGGCGCTCAGTATTAAGAGATTAGTGTTAGGACTGGTCGGCGTGGTGTCAGGATAATGTGACTGGGTGGGACATCATGCTACATGCATGATGCCCCAGTATTAGACATCACTTTAAACTGCCACACCGCAGACATCGTAGCGATATGACTGAACATTTTTTAAAGCTGCGGTAAATATCCAAATCACACACACATTCATGCAAGGATCTGAGTGTACACAAAATTAAATAATTAGCCATTAGGTAGCACATCCAGTCGAATACAGGATTTTTTTAACCATGCTCATAATTTATATGTATTATGACATCTCATTAGTACACACAAACACACAATGTGCATGTATCATGCTGTGACTAAAGTTCATCTATGCATCTTTGCAATATGTGACACTAAAAATGTCACATGTATCAAACGTACTCATGGCACCTAAAATTTTAATTCATTATTTTATTCATTCATTCATGCGTTTCATATTTGTTTCAAAGGAATAATAATAATAATAATAATAATAATAATAATAATAATAATAATAATAATCTGGATTTAGTACAGCGCCTAATCTTTTGTAAATAGAAAACACATAAATAAATACAACGACATGATTATAAAGCAACCACCACGAAATTACAAAAAACAAAATCATTCTGACAATAGTTAATGAAGTAAACACCATTAAGTCTTTAAGTCTCTTCTTGCAGTCGATATATATTTGTGATACCTAAAACTATGGGAGAATACATACACTTTAAAATCAATGCACCAGTTCTTGTGCGTTGATTTAAACTGCAGTAAATAATAGTTTCAAAAGTCTGTCATATGCAGTAATACAGATTTTCTCAGACAAAACTGAAGAAAGAAATAAACAGTAAACAATTTTTCCTGACATAATTTGCAATTTTCGACATGAATAAGAAAGAAAACTATTGGTTCAAAACGTCTAATTAGCTTGTGAAAAAAGTAGCATAGGTTTCAGAAGTAATAAAATTGGACGGTTTTGTGTATATGTCAGATATACGTAATAGAACAACACCATCAACTCTCTCTCTCTCTCTCTCTCTCTCTCTCTCTCTCTCTCTCTCTCTCTCTCTCTCTCTGTACATGAAGCAATCGATATAATAAAGTTTTTAAAGAGTTCATCTATGCATTGTCTATCATTTTGAGAACAAAGGATGCAGCCATAACAATTGTGTTTACAATTCTGAGGTTTTATACTCCCATTCGTGAAGTTTCACCACACAACTGAAGCCCTGTAGGTTATCTCCTTCTCCAAAGTAAACAAATCTTGCTCTTGTTAAATATATGTGACCTTTCATATATTTAGGTTATTTTCCTTTAAACATATTCTTTCGCTTATCAAAATTACATTTGACAATCAATGCTTTGAGACAAATGCATTCTTCTTGGCTTGTAATTCTCGAAGACGTTGTTGTAGCGATAATCCAACGTAGTTTGTGAGTTTGTGCATGTATGAGATTCATAGTGAAGCTCTCTATCAGCATCTTAGAGCAGAAAAATTATGCTGCATATCTTACAAGGTAAAGCATCGCTCTCGTCGCAAGGCACAGCATTACACTCAAGTTCAGTGAACTTTTAGTCCGCAATGTGTCCGTCACATGGTTGCTGTGTTGAACTGTTTATTCTTGGTCAGCATCTCAAGTCACAATGATCTTTAATTTCATGGAACATATTTATGCTGGAAAACGGTACACGCACTCTACCGCTCGATGGAAAGACCAAAAAATAGGTAACTACAGCACGGAAATCATTTGTATGCTACAGGATAGCTGAATCTTTATATTTTAGGGATCGTTACAGCCCAACTGAACTTGATTTCTTCGTTCCAAGTTGACAAATCTAGTAATGACTAAATATTTGTGAGCGGATAATCCATTCATTTGTTTAGGTCATTCTTTGAATGTTTCAACCAACTGCAAAAATCACAATAGATAAGCAAGACCACAAGGCATGTGTATTCTTTGAACATGTAGCCTGCTGTGGGGCCATCACCCTGTTGCCATGTTGAATTTTCAGTCTTGGTGAACGTCCGCATTCGAAATAATGTTACTGTTTTAGAACCTTTTAGAACTGTATCCGTACGGTAACGTGTTACAACCGGGAAATCATTTCTGATAGATCATCTAACACATTAAAGTTGAAAACTTCAGTCTGACGATAGTTTTGTGTCAGTCCTTTCACTTTACATTTGGCATGCAGTCGTCCCCTTTTTGTCTTGGTACTTGAAGCCGTAGCTTTTGTTCCACAAATGGCAAAACTAAACATATTATTTAGCAAATGATCGTCTTTCTTTCAGGGATTGTGGATCACATACATGTTGATTGGCATATATATATTGATCTAAATCGAAATTCCTTTTCTTCCGTCCTCTCTGCTTCTGTACTCCCCTCTCTTCTATTTCTTTTTCTCTCTCTTATAGCAGCAGAGAGGCTGAACCCTACAACTTCAACAAAGGGCTCCATTTGCAAAAATAAAGGTTCCTACGAAGGCTAAAAATAAGGTCAATAATCTCAGACTGAAACCTCTAACCAAGCATATTTCCATGCAGGGGGAAACAGATCCAATTAGCTTTTTTGTTACTCGTTCACTGACGTTTTTTATTTTTCAAAATTTAGGCTTGTTTATTTGCGTAGCTGCACACGCACTCGTTGTCGTTCAGCCTCTCCGGTACTGTAATTAACCAAAAATTTTATCAAGACCTATACGATACCTTGACCTAGGATCATATAAATTTATTGTGATAAATCCGTGTGGGGTAGCTGGTGCTCGCGCAAAGAAGCTTTTGAATTTAATCATGTCCATGTCCCTTAAACACACCGTTTGATGAATATTTCACAGAGTATGTGTATCTACTCCATTAAACACTACTAAAATATTGCAGTTGTCTCTGATCACTTTAGGTATTTGTGTGTATCGCTGAGTAACATAAATAATATCAGTATTTTTGTGTCTGCCTCTGGAGAATATCCAAGATGGATTCGACTGTTTATCCAGCATCACATCATCGTATACTACGAGATTATTAATAAATCCATCGAGGTCATCTACGGAAGGAGCTTCATTAATATCGGTGATAAAATCAATAATATCATTACCGTCCTCATCCAACAATTTTGCGTTTTCATTAAAATCTTTAAGTACTTCATAACATCGTTGGTCATCTACAGATGGTGCTAGTAGATACAACTTATCCTACTTGAGCCATCTCATTGTCAGATTAAGTAATAATTGTGTTTTACCAGACCCAGATGGACCTACGATAATTGCTCTGATAGAATTTGGTAGTGCTGATGATGCTTGACTGGCTCTTGCTTTCGTGTCGCTGAGAAGTCAATTATATCGCTATAATAAATAATATGACTTATATTGTGTTCGATGCAGAGCATCCACCCCTACCAGTGGATTAGCAACAATAATAACAAAAAAATAAAAAACGTGCACATACAGGTAAATGTGTGAAATGTGGTACAAAAAAATATAAATTTATCTCTAACGATTCCATCGTCAACAAGTCCACGAAGACAGGTGGTGATATTGCTACTTCGCTGAGAAAATTACCAGGAACTCCATGGGCCAAGTACCTTGGTGAGAAACATCTGCCTGGCTATAATCACTGTGGTCCTGGAACTCGTCTTGATATCCGACTCGATAACCAAAACAAACCAAAACCTGGAGAGTATCCAATAAACGCAATTGATCAAGAGTGTCATATTCATGATGTTGCGTATAAAAACAAAGATTTAATCAACGGCACCTCGCAGATGTGAAGTTGATTCATGCGTTAAATTCTATACCTGATAAATCTCTCAGAGAAAAACTCGATAGCTTCCTAGTAAAATCTGCGATGAAGGGTAAACTAGTACTAGGGGCTGGAAATTAATCAACTGATTATTAAAATAATGGAATCGGTTTATTATAGTCCAAGGGGATATTGCAGATGTAGCAGCGATTACTAAACTTGCTGAAGCAGCAAAAGTCACACGTGTTGTTGCCGCAGAATGGTTAGCACGACAGGCAATATGGCAAATCTATCTACGTCCACCTAAAAAATTCAGTACGCGTACTTTGATGTCCGTACTCCCAATGATGTTCATCAAGCAGATATTTTGTTTTTACCACACGATACTATTAAAATTGGTAGACGTCGATCACGCACATACAAATATGCGTTAACTGTCGTTGATGTTGCAAGTAGATGTAAAGAAGCAGAACCATTATCAACTAAAACTGAAGTTACATCTGCGTTTGAA
>JAECUM010067897.1:0-15009 GCA_016617855.1 Megalonaias nervosa
CTCGTGGGTCGGTGGTTCTTTCCGGGGATTTCCCGGTTTCTTTCTCCACCATTAATACTGGCCGCCATGTATAGCCTATCGTGTGCTGAAAAATGGCGTTAAGCCCCACAACAACAACAACAACAACAACACTTGTTCACAGTTTGGCATTTGCACGCTTCCTTCTGAAATGTGCCAACGTTGGTTTGTTTACTTGCTGTCGTATCTGTGGGAATTTACTGGAAAATTAAATATTTTAAAATTTTATTTCATGTTTGCACAAGCCCATTATATGGACGTAAGATATGTTCTGTATAATTCAGTATAGGGTTTGACAATGTTGACTTATGAACAGGTGTCCTTTATACTGAGATGTCATCTATGAAGGTTTCACAATATCAACATTAAACATGGTCTAAGTCTGTGTAATAACATATTTGTACCAAACATCATGTAGGTAAATCATCATATTTTGAGGGCTATTTACCTATTTTATCTATGGCATATACGGAATATAACACGAGTTTTCATTTGCTGTGAAATTTATGAAACAAGCTGAATAAGATATATCATGATATGATTTAGAGAGTGACATGCATTATTCCACGAATATCATAATAGGTTCAAATAAAAAAATTATAAGGTCCTTTTTATCAAATAACGCTAAATAATTTGTAATAATCCATAATCTATGCGACGTTTGGTAAATGTTACGTCACAGACTGAAGAACGATTTTATCATCTGACCTTATCAGGTGAATGTAATGTGATCAAGTTTGCGATTCGACAAATTCACGGGAAAGTATGTCGTTACATCACACAAACGTTAAGCTTTCCTGGCAGATTGACTAAAATTTTATTCAGCTTGTGTGGGGTTTTTTTATTGGTAAAAACAGCTACGTTGATTGCAATAACTAGAAATGGTCAAGTATAATTATTGATTTGTTTTTGAAATATGCAAATCGATACTTTTGTCATATTCTTTGTAACCACTGGTATCATCTTCCAGATTTATAGTGGTAATGGTACATTTGTTGTTACTGCTTATGAGACCGTGATCTAATGAGTTCAAGTTCTTTACTGAATCCCCAAAATTTAATGTTTGTAGGTGCATTTTACAAAGATTCTGAAATGAATGTCGTTAAAACCATCTTGTATTTTCTTCATTTTGTGAAACAGGCGCTTGGTGATTTTGCTATTGTTGTTGTAGAAAACATTATGTTAAATAAGCAGAAACATTCGGACTTAATTCACCGTATACCGTACTCGTGAATTATGAACTCCTTGTTAATATCATAACTCAAAAATGTACAATATAAGCAATATTAATAATATTCAGTACTTCGGTTCATTCTACACATATAAATTTTCATTCATTAACTTTCCCAAGTAGTCCGACATTTACAGGTCTATCATTAAATTAGGCATATTGAGACGATCGTCTGAGAGGAACTACCGGATATTGTTAAAAGCCAGAACAATTCTGATGCTAATTTCCCAGTCATTTGGAGTATCTTGGTTCAAGAAAATTAAACGTTCTCTTTGTTAAAGTGTTGATCACTATGCACAGTTTGTACGGAACAAGGTGATAAAACCCTGTTTCCTTTTGTCACCCGATCTCTCTATAATCTTAAGATCTAGTAGTTTGTCTCCTTGGGGTAAGGGGATCACGATATCATGGGTATAAGGTATTCTTTTCTCTGCGGGACCCCCATACAGAGAAACGGATGTTGATTGCACTCGATAAACACCGAAACATGCCAAATGAGAACTCTCTGCTCAGTGTGGGAAAAATCCTCTTGATAACTGTATATTCCGCTCGAGTATGTTACTGCATTAAGAGAGAATCCTTTTAATTTTACATATATATTCCATACTCACGAACGCTACCTGGTACAAACTCCCTTATATCCATTTATTTTATTAGAAACATTTCATGAATAAACATTGTATATGATAAAGCAATTTAGGAAAGTGTTAATAGTTTAGTCCACAGTAAATGACCGAGAGTCTGTAAGGATTTTAATATCGCGAAAATAGTGGTTTTATTTTTATTTTCTGCGATACAATTAGAGGATGCAGCTAATATACACTCGTGATTGCATATAATTACATTGCCCCGGTCTCCTCTTGATATTCAAAGGTTTCCATTCTTTTTATCATCTCGTGATTCTTGTCTATAATATACATATAAAACATTCCTTTTGTATGTAATTATTTTAAACACATGTACTTTATTTCAATTAAGACAAGACTTTGTCCTCCGTCTTACATAGTATTCATTGAAATAGTTTCCTTTCAAAGGTCTCAAGAATAACCAACTCATTAACGATGAACCAAAACCATACATACATCCATACATACATACATACATACATACATAACGCAGGCAAGTAACTCAAAGAAAAGAAATGCATGCCCTACAATTTTATATCACGTTCACATTATTATTTATATTAACTTTTTCAGATACAAATGAATGACAACTGCAAAAATTGTTTTCTACAAAATGTTTGTACCTGGTATGGGCAGGCTTATGTTCTTGATATATATTTATCACCTTGTGATAAAATAATTACATCGGCCCAAATTTCTATGATTTTTAAAAATATTGTAATAAACCTAAAGTATGTGCTACGTGTATTTACATGTCACTTATTCGATTTGTTAGATTTGAATGATAATTTGTTGATTAGGAAGATATTTCTCATCTCGAGTAATTAGCCAATATTTAGAAGCACCAGTCATAATATACAGCACTTTATGACATCGTGGATTAGCTTCTTAAAATGGACCCTCCCTTATCTTTTGACATAGGGTAATTTCAGGATATTTTTGGGAATATGTGTTTAGTAATTTGAGATGGCAATAATTCTTTGTAGTGAGTGTTTGGGTCGTGAAGTACTAATATTTGGAGTCAAAAGGCTTACTAATAAGTAATACAAATGTGAAACAAAAGAAAACCATGTCGGTGTGGAATTAGAGTTTCGTGATGTGTGGTCATTAAGTGATTAGATATTTATTATTTCTAGTATTCAAGCGTTAAAGAACCTTTCAGTTGACAACGACTGTTATCTTGAGATACTTGGAAATAGGGAAAACAATCAGCCTCAATCTGTTTGATAAGCTCGGTAGATGAAGACTCCTTTCGTGTAATAGCATCAATCCACCCTAATTACATGATTGTATCACGTCTTTTGAGAGCCTCAACTTTGTTTTTAGTCCATACATCAATGGCGTTATAAACTGTACTTGTCCCGTGTGTAAAGCTATAAGCAATAATATTATCTTGTGATGTCTTCACCCCGCCCCACCCGTATTTTCTAAAGACACATTATTAGATTCCAGTTTACATCTCTCATAAAACTATAAATTAATTGTGAAGAGAGAGTTTCTGGAGGTACTCAATGTCTGTTGTGAGCAAACAGTTCTGAAATAGATTGGAGGAGTATTTTATGTTGATGTCGGGGTTTTTTGTGTGAATATTGTTAATTAACCACAAGTAGCGAAAAAATAAATAATATCAATCGACTTTCAGGTTTATGTTTCTGATTTTTAAATAACCTTTTATAATTGAAATCGGTTTTCAAATAACATATAAGACAATTGACATTTTAAAAAACCCACTTGTAAACATAATTTAAATGCAGATAAAAGCTTTAGTATTCTTCAAATATGTACTTATCTTTACCAGAAAAATGCCAGAGGTAATTATTAAACTGCATTATAAAGAATGACTCAGACCAGTTAGTGCCCTTTTATTCCTGTTTCTTTATTACAAGACAGGGAAATCTACAAGAGCATTTCCTAAAGTTGCATTATTTTTTTCTCTGTTTCTTCCGAGTGCAAATTCGCGGATTAAAAATAACAACAAAAAACAAAACACAGTAACGTTCAGCTCGATGTTTACATGGTCACACTGGGTTTGTTCCGAATTTCTCCGAAAAGAGACATTCTGGTCAAGAGTCTTAAGTACGACGGAGCTTTAAGTGTGACGGGACATTGGTTAAGAGCCTTAAAACGTGACGGGACAATCTGGTCAAGAGACTTAAAGTGTGACAGAACACTCTATTTAAGAGCCTTAAAGAGTGACGGGGCACTTTGGCCATGAGCTTTAAGTGTGACGGAACACTGGTTAAGAGCCTCAAAGTGTGATGGTACACTCTGGTTAAGAGACATCAAGTGTGACGGAAGACTCTGGTTAGGAGCCTGAAAGTGTTACAAGACACTCGGGGCAAAAGTCTTAAAGAGTGATGAGACACTCTAGTTAAGAACCTTAAAGTGTGACGGGACAGTCTGGTTAAAAGTCTTCAAGTGTGACCGGACACTGGTTAAAAGTCTTAAAGCGTGACGAGACACTCCGGTTAAGAGCCTTAAAGTGTGAGGAGGCACACTGATTATGTAGTGGTAAATAAATAAGTGTCGACACAGCAATGGTATAATTCACGCCCGAAAATATTATTATGAACTATTTTTCAACAACAGAAGCAAATATTTTATCTGATAAAGAAAGCAAATGTAGTTATTTCATTGTTTATTCCGATTCTGATTAATTCTAAATCAGAGCAGTATTGCTTCAGTCAGTGCTTACACAGCGACGAATGTTGTACCTCTACAAAGATTTGTGCTTTGATGGCGTAAAAATTCATTTTTTTTTTTTTTTTTATCATTTTCTCTCTATAAAGCTACGTCGTTTAGTTCTTTGTATGCAAGGTGTGCACGATTGTATATTAGCGTTAATATTTATACCGAATGTCCTATAAACAGCAAGGTCAATATATTGAAAATCCGTCTAAAGTGGACAAACATCACCTTTTATATCCAAGTTTTCAGTGATCATTTTATCGTCTAAAATAAACAACTAGTTGTTAATTTCCGCACTTACATTGGTACCAATATTGAAAGTTAGCTGAAGTGATGAAAATTAAGCATACAGAATGATTCAGTGCTTGTTTACAAAACAATGAATTGATCCTTGCCGGCACTGTTTTGATTTAATTTATAAGGATGTAACAATACATGGCGCCGATCTGCGGTTGAAAAATCAACAAACAGTTACATCTGGGAACCTATAATTACACATATTACATTATACGTCATCGAGAATTTTAAACTTTCGACTGAAACTAGAGCCTCGTTGTGACTAATAAAATGCAAATCTCCTTTGACTGTGGGTAAAGACCAATAATGACGTTATTAGATACCCGTGTAATTTGCGTTTCAAGCAGATGAACGAAATAAACATATTTTACTCTCCTTTCTGCGATTAAATGACGTCCACATAAAATTGATTTCAATGTGATTTACAAGATTCTCAAACAATTAATTAAGAAAAGCTCCTCTGTTTACAATGAACTTGCCACCTAACCCGGTGGATGAATAAATTAAGGTCGACTTTTATGGATTCAGGATTTAGCAGAGGTGTGGCTCAGAGCATCATGTTAACATGGCGGGTGATAAAAAGTCTGGAATTGTCGAAGTTCGCAGGTAGTAAATGTGTTTTACATCGGGGACTATCAACAAGGGTAAAACATGCAAGTATCAAAGGAAGCGGGACACTAATTTTCCCATCAGGGGGCCAATATGTACGATACAATGGAAGTATATTTACATCGTACCCAGGATCAGTGAATACAAAATATGATAACACCTCCCCCCACCTGAGCGTCACCTATTCCAGGAGTAACGTTTGGAGTTTGAAAGTTGATTATTAAACGGGCATCTTCTCGGAGTTTCACCATAATAACATAAGTCTCGTCTGAACAAACTAAAACTTCAAATCAAGCAATACCGTGGAATGACATGTACATTCAACTACATTACGATAACTATCAGTCAAATTATAGTCCATTGTTTATTAAGCTTTCATAAGCATTAGAACCATTCCGATAATTATATCTGTATGATGAATTATTCCCGATTTTGCCTTCAAGTTAAACGAAAATAGCTATCTAAGTTTAAATCATCTACATTTTAATATTTTTTACTGGTCCATATAGCTCTGCGCAAAAATTTAATACAGTTAATGATTAATAAGTTATGAAACTTATTAATCATATAAAGTGATCTATAAACGAAAAAAAAATCAAAAAAAGAAACCTGTCATAGACATGTATAACGCCACTTTTAGTCAGTAAAATGCGAAGGATGGAACAAATGAAAGGGGGACCGTGTCAAAGGCAACTATAACGCCAGTTTTTGTTAGGGAAATGTGAAGAATTGAACAATAAAGATGCGAGACCTTGAGGATCTCCATGGATGTCACTAGTATAAACTGAGATAAAATTCAAGAAATTCGGAAAGTATGTGCTTATACTTTCTCCTATGTATCCTTGCGCTCTTCAACAAGAAATCGGTAATTTTGAAAGCACTAGGGCTGGTTTCACACCATCTATCAGGTTTTGTCATCACCTGATGTCAGAGATTGACTCTGCGTTTTATTTTGCAGTTTGATTCTAAATTAAGTTTCATGACCCGTTTCAACGTAGCATACCTGACCTTTCTCTGGTGTGTGTGTGTGTTTGTGTGTGTGTGTGTGTGTGCGCGCGCGCGCGTTATATATATATATATATATATATATATATATATATATATATACATATATATATATATATATATATATATATATATATATATATATATATGGAATACAAATCATATGGCGAATAACAGTCCTTTCAAATGCACTGGATCCAGGAAGGGATCACGCTGGTCAGAGACTGATTAAGATAAATGCAATAAACTGACAACGAACAGTGCAAAACTAGTATCTAACTAGCCTGAGTGCTTTCGACTCTTAATGAGTCTTTTTCAAAGGCAAATGCAAAACATAGACAAGACAAACAAATAGAACAGAAAAACCGTAGTGTTTGCAAAACTTTACATGCCTTTTTCTACAGGAATTAAACCTTTAAATTTATTATCTTTCAACTAGTTTATTTCAACTTGTTGCGGATGCTTGCAAATATTTTTATTGACCTAGAAATCGACGAGCGATAACGACATCTGTTGTTTTATGTTCATTTTAAGTAGGGGCAATTTATATCCCGGATATTTCATTGTCATAGTAGTAATTATAGGCTATTAAGCAAATTTAGAGAATTATTTAAAAGAAAATGTGTCGGCTGCAAAAAATAAATAATTTCATTTGTGCATGGCTGTACAAGAAGGAAAACATTGGAACGTATACACTAACACGACATAAAATAAAGAACTGAAATTGTGTTAGATCACACCAAAGGTAGATCGTGCATTACGAGGTTGATAATCTAAAGAATACAAATCATATGGCGAATAACAGTTTTATTTGTTTGTCTTGTCTATGTTTTGCATTTGCCTTTGAAAAAGACTCATTAAGAGTCGAAAGCACTCAGGCTAGTTAGATACTAGTTTTGCACTGTTCGTTGTCAGTTTATTGCATTTATCTTAATCAATCCCTGACCAACATGATCCCTTGCTGGATCCAGTGCATTTGAAAGGACTGTTATTCACCATATGATTTGTATTCTTTAGATTATCAACCTCGTAATGCACGGTCTACCTTTGGTGTGATCTAACACCCTTTCAGTTCTTTGTTTTATGTCGTGTTAGTGTATACGTTCCAATGTTTTCCTTCTTGTACAGCCATGCACAAATGAAATTATTTATTTTTTGCAGCCGACACATTTTCTCTCAAATAATTCTCTAAATTTGCTTAATAGCCTATAATTACTACTATGACAATGAAATATCCGGGATATAAATTGCCCCTACTTAAAATGAACATAAAACAACAGATGTCGTTATCGCTCGTCGATTTCTAGGTCAATAAAAATATTTGCAAGCATCCGCAACCAAGTTGAAATAAACTAGTTGAAAGATAATAAATTTAAAGGTTTAATTCCTGTAGAAAAAGCCATGTAAAGTTTTGCAAACACTACGGTTTTTCTGTTTTATTTGTTTGTCTTGTCTATGTTTTGCATTTGCCTTTGAAAAAGACTCATTAAGAGTCGAAAGCACTCAGGCTAGTTAGATACTAGTTTTGCACTGTTCGTTGTCAGTTTATTGCACACACACACATATATATATATATATATATATATATATATATATATATATATATATATATATATATATATATATATATATATAACATTCATGGAGCAATGATAAGGGGAATAGATGAGCATTTCCAGCCCTTGCCCTGTAGTCTGTATTTCGCAAGTGCGATGGTACCAATCTCGATGTATTAAAGATTTCTGTAAGATGGAGTAATCTTTCTTAGTCGTTGTAAAGTAAACGAAAAGCAGATGGTGTTGACTCACGCTTTATGTTCATGACAAATAGTTCACAAATTAATTTATGGAACATGCAAGGAGCAATGAGACAAGATACCTGACCACACTGCTTTCAGTGTCCCTTTCTACCTTAGTAGAAGACCCCTTTCTCTTCCAGTTTTTTTTTTTTTTTTTTTTTTTTTTTTTTTTTTTTTTTTTTTTTTTGTGTTATTGTGAACAAAACGCAAACAGCAACAACGACAATAATAAAAATAATACGATGTTTTCTTAATGACCCGCCCATTTTCGTACATGTAGCAAAATGGCTTTTGATCGAAGTTTGCGGATGATATTCACTTTTTATCTATGGATGAGATAGAAAGACACACAAAGACAGGTAAACCTCATCAAATGATCATATAAAATGATACATAAATCTATAAAATGCATTTTAATTAAATTAAGCTTCTAGGATATTTACAGTGAATGTCTAGACCTCATTAAGTTCCTTCATTGCACGCGTTTTAAAATTCTTAACAGTGCTAATGGAAACCGAAAGTAAACTGCAAGTCACTATGTTAAACTGTACACCAGACTGTCAAGAGTACTAAGTTTACATTCGCTCATAGAAATCCATAATTAATCGTTGTTTACTTTACTGGCATGTCAGCTTTTTAAATTTGTATCCAGTTTCATGCACATGATGACGTCATGCACCTCAGCAGATCACAGGATTCTAGGAATAGCACGAGTCTTTGGCGCCATTGTCGGCACCCTTTCTGGAGGGTTGATTGAAACATTTCCTCCGTTTCTCTCTCATTTCCACTGTCCACAATATGATTCGCTCGCACTGTCGTTAAGATGCCGGAATTTGTCGTTTCCTCAAAAATCTGTGTCATTGTCCACTGAACAATATTCTTCCATAATAAGCTTAATATTACCATTGATGGTGAGGCCGGTAGTGTCGTCATTAATGAGGTTGGCGAGTTTGGCGTCCTGATTGATTGAAAATTAAGATTTTAATCAAGTGGTAAGCAATGTGCTATGTATTATTGGTTTCTTGGTATGTAGAAACCAAAGTTATATAAAAACCGACCACCTTTACTGAAGGCGGTCGATACTTAATAAATTCACTAATTGAATTGTTCAGCCTGACAAAGATGGCGATGTTTCATATATCATTTGTACATTGGTATTGTTTGGTGGATGAAGGATAGCGAGGGTAGCAAGTGCAAAGGCAATTAAAGATCGAATTGATACATTCAAATTTTTGGGCGGTAGCTGAAGCCCTAGAGAGAACGGTGTGTGGGGTGGATGGTGATAACTGTGGATGCACTTTACTACTACTACTACTACTACTACTATTGATGACAATGAGGAGGACGTGGGTGATAATGATGATGCGAAGGGTGAATAGGAGGGCGACAACGAGGATTACAATGATAAAACCACAGAATTTTCATGATAGACCCCAATGGCGTGAAACATTATGATGAGGGGCATACAAGCCGTTTGATCAGGCAAGAAATCCATGAATGGCTCCGGAGGTTTTTATATTCAGAAGTTAAGACAGTGTTATGTAGTACTTTCTGTACACTGTATTATGATGTCGATATTTTCCATGTTCACATTTCGAGTGGGTTAATTAAGTTTATATAGTAATTTGGCAAATTAAACTGTATGTTTACTTATTTATCATAAGATAAAACATTTCAATGCAATGCATTTTAAAAAGAGAACGTATCCATGACATTATAGTTGGGTATAATATTTGGTATATTGCTAAGCATTTGTCACAAAGACTCAATTTTATTCGAATTCCCTTGTGGTCTACTATAATTATTAATGTTGAATGAGGTCGTCTTCCGAGCCTACATCGAATTTATTCGAGTTCACTTGTGGTCTACTCTAATTATTTATGTTGAATTATTTATATTGAATGAGATCGTCTTCCCGACTATTATTGCTATGAATTTTATTTTATTACCAATACGTTTTCATTTTTCATGGCAAAATATCTAAAATAAATTATATTTCTTTTTTAAACAAAATAGTATTTGTCACAAGATAATTCTGAATAAATAAATAAAATAAAATTTATGATCCTTTAGTCACAAATTCGACAAGTGTCACGTGGTGGCCAAATGAGATGTTGTGAAAGATATTCGGTCAAATCCAACTTTTTTAAAAATTTGGTACTAAAAAGAACAAAACAAACAAGAAAAAACACTTCATGTTCTAGTTATGTTTACTTGCTCTCTGTGATAAATATCTTGCCCGGGTGTTGAAATCACATTTAATGTTTCTCTGAATATTATATTAACAGTGTAGCTAGTAAATTGTAGGCTTCATTGTCAACACTTCCAATGTTTATCAGCAAACTCTCTAATTTCAGCACAGTGTCTTTTACAGGTGTCAGCTAGTGTGAGCTGAATCGTCCCACTTAGCAGTTATAGTTTTTAGATTCCAACTTACAACAATCAAAATACACATAGCAAATTCATCTACAATGACGTACGAACCAATTAATTTTCGACGGCGAGGAGGGGGCTTTTATGTCCTCTTGGGCTAATATGTTTAATTTTCTTTTATCTTAAGATTAAGTTTTTAAAAAATATAATGGATATAAAATGGTGTTATTTTTCTATAAATCAGAACAACATATTTTTCCAGCTTTTGACAGACCGAAATTTTAAAAAAATTGTCCCAGGCCCCTGTCCAAGAATATTAAATTGTTGCTTTGTTGTTAATTAATAGAACTGCGGAATAGTCGTGATACGTATCGCGGTATGTTCAGAAATACTGCAATAAAAAAAAAATCGTGGTATATATATATATATATATATATATATATATATATATATATATATATATATGGGTACCACGACAAATTTTTTACTGCGGTATTTCTGAACATACCGCGATACGTATCACGACTATTCCGCAGTTCTATTAATTAACAACAAAGCAACAATAATAAAAAATGGTACTAGCAGTTGTCTCGCTAGGTGCTCAACATTAAGAGGATATTGTAAGGACCGGATAGCCTGGTGTCAGGATAATGTGAATGGGTGGGACAAGATACCCCATGATGTCCCAGTACTAGACATCACTATAAACTGCCACACTGCAGACATCGTAGCTATATGACTGAATTTTTTTAAAACCGACGTTACACACACACACACACACACACACACACACACACACACACACACTCCCTGCAAGCTTGAACTGAAAAGTGTGTTTCCATGCTTTACGACCCAGTTTGAAGTCTTTACTAGAGCTTCGTCATCACATTTACATGTCTAGATTTACTGCAAGAGTTCCTTTAATGTTACTGAAATGTTGATTAATTTAAAATAAAGTTGTACTATAAAACATGTCGTTATGAATTATGCGCTAATACTCAGTGGTGAAATCGAGTTATTAATGGATAAGTAAACCAATGACAGAATTCAGACGCATTTGTCCTTTCTTTACCCGAAAAAGAAAAACGTTTATTGCATGAAAAATTCCCTGGCAGGTTTTCGTCGTTGTTGTTGTGTTGGGTTTAATGCTATATTTTCAGCACACGATAGACTATACTTGGCGTCAAATACATTTGATAGAGAAAGAACCCGGGAAAACAAAGTCAGAACAATCGACATACGGGAAGCTACTGGCGATCTTTCTCACATACCCACATCGAACGAGCCCGAGACTCCAACCAACGCGGACAGAAGCGAGCGGTCGGAGAATGCTTTAGACCTATCGTCTACCCGAGTCCCCTCTTGTAGGTCGTCGTATCTGACATTTGACACTTTTTAAAATACGCTCATCAAAGGAAAAAACGAAAAAAACGAAAAACAATTCATAAGATTATATATATATATATATATATATATATATATATATATATATATATATATATATATATATATATATATATATATATATATAGATAGATAGATAGATAGATAGATAGATAGATAGATAGATAGAGATACAGACGGATATAGAGACAATGAGAGCTTTAATCCTATCAATATTAATTTCTGTTTAAACCAGTAATTATACTTGAAAAGACAGTCAAAGAGGTCAGACGTTGGAAACATGGATCCATTTTGTTCTTCCCTAGCATGGTCTGGTTAGTATATATATATATATATATATATATATATATATATATATATATATATATATATATATATATGTTATATAACTATATATATATATATATATATATATATATCGTAAATACTGAATGCTCTTTCTCTGGTCACTTGATATGGTATTACAAACACGTGCTTCTTTCACGAGTGTGACAAAGTGACACGTATAATCTCGCTGTTCAGATACCTCGTGTGGTACAAAATACAGTCATATACCTTGAAATCGTTTTAAATGATTTTCTTTGCAGCATATGCCTCAATGGGCTTATCGTGATTTTTGTTTTTATTTATATTTTTTTTATTTATTACACGGAATTAACTGGTGGAGGGGTACGTGATTGGTACTTCCTTAGAATTGTAGTTGATATTTGGTCTGCTTTAGAACTTGTCCAAATTATTTTGAACCATATAATTACATGCTTTACAGCAGTGTAAGCGATTTTTACAACCATTTAAAAAAAAATAATAATTTTTACAAATGATAAATTTGAAATATGCAATATTTTAGTCTTTATGACCCTACCGGAAGCCATGCGCTAGTATAGGATAGGTTATCTCTCTTGGGATAATTTCCCAAGTAACTATGCTAACATAACGCTAGCCCGCGACGTCTTTAACGCTAATAGCAGCCAAGAGCGATGAAATTGTTGAAATGCTAGTATTTGTTTAACCTGCTTTTTTATATTAAGTTAGATACAGCGATCAAAATCATTTTAATATTTTCAATCACATCTATCTATGATACTGCGTCCACAAGTAAGAGATAAAAGCAGCACTTACTCTGTGTGTAGTATAAAGCAGTACTAATTGTGTTGAACAATGACTAGATCTAAGTAAATAAATACACATTGAAAACGGAGACAACAGTAACATAACACAGGATGAAAAAATGTTGTGGATATTCTCTGATTAATTTTATCACAAGACTACCGCGATCTGTTTGCCCGTGCAGTAGAGGGATTCAGTCATTATATTGAGGGCTCTGTTGGGATTTAAATGTGCGGAAATGTACAGAGTGCAATTGAATACAGCAAGTCTTACTTCAGATTTCTCAATTATTCCCCCCCCCCCCATTGGCTTGAACACTGAAATAATAGAGGCAAAAACTGGAGCATTTTGTAATGCGAGATTTCAATACGTAATTTTGTTAACGCCGTAACAGTCAAATGTAGATTACGGCTGCATATGCTTACAATAAGCAACACAGAAAACGTGAACATATGAAATAAAAAGAGTTAAATAAAGAACAAAAAATGAAATACAGTTTCAAATTGTCCATCCCTGGTTAGACTCAGTCAAGAGCATCTTATGAGACGAATTTCGCATTGATTTCATTGCAGATGTGACTCTTGTGGATTGATTATCGTTTTGTGATGTCAACGGTTTCGCCATAATATTTGATGGCGCATATCTTGCATGTACGGAGGTAGATTGCATGTTTGGCCCAGCATCCTAACTTCTGACTGATAGTACAGTTAACTCTAAGTCGAACTTAAGAACGATTTGGTCTCAGACATGTGCTTACTGATTGCGCAGCATTTGTCTTCACAATTGAATGAGCAGGCTTTTAGGGTCCTGTCTGAAGTTACCTTGCGCGTACTAGATGGTTCTTGCGAATTTTAGATCTACGATACTGAACCATAGGAATATCTTGAACTATACCTTTCAGACGTTCGGATGATTCAGTCTAGTGCCATTAATTGCGAATGATCTTTCTAAGTTTGGTACATCAAGGTGGTAAATAACCACGAAAGGATCGCGTTTGTTGACTTTCTTGGTTACACATACATACATACATACATACATACATACATACATACATACATACATACATATTTTTCGAGGAATATGTATTGTGCATTTATTTGTCAGGCGACATAAACTCATTTTATTCAAAGAGAATAATCAGAAACATTTATTTCTTCAAAACAATTTTAATAGCAGGTACATGCTACAGAACATCGTATTTATAGACCATCATTGATTATAGTGTTGTAGCCCTAGAACGACGTTTCCTCGTAACGCCGATGTAGATGGATATCTTTTCTTAGTATTAGGGAGTTAACTGTAAACAGAACTAAACACTTCCTTAAAAACTTTTCACATTAACATCGATTTCAAAAATGTTTTAAATGCTTAAAATGTTGACAAAATAAAACGTAAATCATTGCTGCCATTGGAACAACTTGGCAGGTTAAAACATCGTCAAATTATGCAACGTTCAGATGGTTTAATTTCCAACTATTGGCTTTAAAAGAAAGTTTTCAAATGGCTTTTTAGGATTGCATGCTTGGAGTAAAATGATTTTCGTTCAAATCACTTTTCAAAGACATGATGTTGCTCTAAACAATAAAAGCAACCCCACCCCCACCCCATTCATTTTTCATGATGACATAACTATTCAAGATTTCATTTAATTCAAGGAAAGGTCGCCACATCTAAAATATAAAATGTCTTCATTCTATAATTGATTTATTGTTTGTCAAATGAGCTGCAAAAGTCCTCTAAGATTTGTAAAATTCCATCTGGTCTTCTGATATTTAATCCAAGCTTTCAAGAATTTTCATCGTTCAAACAATTCCCTCCAGACGAGTACAAGATCTATAATTAGATTTTTGGGA
>JAECUM010067899.1:0-20664 GCA_016617855.1 Megalonaias nervosa
CTGTCATAGCCACGAAAGTTATGTAAAACTACAGGAATAAAATCTGGAGCATGAAATTTTAAATTACAGCTGTTATGAGCTGCTCCACGATATTGGCCGGTCAAATGACAATGATCTCGCACCTTATCACGGACTCCGTTGGAGTCTACCAGCAACCTTTCACAAACATGACAATTAACTCCCTCATCGAAATCGAGTTGTTGTTTAGACGTTATTTTCATCGGAGTTGTTTTAAATAATCTGTTAGAAATTTTATTAACTTCGTCTATTAAATTTTTTAATAGCCATACGGCAGGATTTTCACCTCTATATAACTTTATCGGAGTTGAAAATTTATCGTTAGCGCAACAAACTACTTTATAAGCTACTCTGCAAGGAATATGCTGTTGTATTTTTCTAGTACTTGATTTATTTGGATTATTTTCTGCTCCAACCACAGGAACGAGTAGACACTCGAAATCAGGGTAAATAACAAAAGGAATATTTAGTTTATGATTATAATTTTTAAATTTTAACATTTTTTCTTTTTCGCTAGGAGTTACTTATTCTTTGAACATTGACACAGTATTTGAGATGCTCCTGCAGTCTTCCATCGCTGGAAAAACCTTGTAAACAACGGTAGCAGAAATATCTTTTATTTTTATTTTTACTGTACTGTCTGCCAACTAAGCTGTTAAAGTTTTTTTATCCAACAATAATGTCCCTGATAAAATAATAAATTTATTGTATGTTGTGTAGCATTTTCTGAAATATATCTCGGGTAAACGATTTCTCGCTCATCTAGTCCGAAAACATTTACTGAGATACTATTTTGTTTTTCAAACTTTGATATATGATTTTCTGCTACTGGAAAAGTTATTCCTAAAAAATTTAGTTCGTCTTTGTATGGCAAATACGTTTCAATTCTGCTGGGGTGATCACACTCAGGATGGTTTGCAGAAAGAATAGACCATTGAAAACATTTATCATCATTGCTTTTGACATTTATACAGAATTTTTTGTTTTTTAATTTTTTGAGGGAGATCGACGTACAAACTACCGCGTAGTAAGTTATATTTTGCTGTGTGAAATAAAACTTCTTTTATCATTTCAAATTTCCAACCCGATCCTGATGAAGTAAATTCTTCTAATTTTTTGTTTATTTCTTGATGTATTTCAGCGGCGACCATGGCAATTTTTGTTTCAGTTAATATTTTTCTAGATTTTGCTGTTAAATATGGTTTTGAAATTTCACTGTTAAAACTTTTTGTTTCAAAAATTACATCAAGTATATCATCAACTGCGTGTAACTTTGATAAAATCGTATGATATTGGACTATATGGTTGATACTTTTATGAACCGCAAGTTCTTCTGATATAACAGGCTGTAAAAGATGAAATAAATTTGTGGAGCTAAAATTTGCTAAAATTTTTTGATCATCAAGTTTGTAACTATTATCGTAACCAGAAAATGCTGAAGCAATTTGTTCTGATTTGATAATGCTCTTTTTAGCAATATCTCGCAATTTTAACATTATATATATATAGTAATATTTTATATTTAATTGAATTTTTTAAGATTCCTAATTAGAGATATGAAAAACCTGATAGTATAATGACAGAAAATTTGAGATATATCGATATGACAGCGGAAGAGCAAGAAACATATAATGTACACCCTATGTACAACTTATATGCTGCAAATGCATTAGGTTCTGTTATCAATATAGAATCTAAAAAATATGTTGGCATATCAACACCAGCTGGTATGTTAATTTCAGTAAAAGGCGATAATACAGAAAGAATTAAAATGTTTAGAAAAGATTTTATTTATACTTTGTTTTGCAACGATATTCCAGAAGGACAACGAGTTTATCGAGTAAATAGTGCAGTTGCTGATGATAATATTGAAAATTTATCATTACAAAATGAATTTCAACCTCATCCAGTATTTGATTTATACGAGACAAATGACAAAGGAATTATTAGACATATAAGAACAAAAAAAGTTATTGAAAGTTTAAAAAGAAATTGATATCTTGGTGTTAATTTACGTGGAACAAAAACTAATTTTGTTCATTATCAATATCATCGTTTTGTGTTTGAAACTTTTAACGGACTAATACCTAATGGTTTAGTTGTTGATCACAAAAATGGTATTAAAACAGATAATCATTTGAAAACCTAGATTTACTTACGCCAAAAGAAAACACAAGACGTGGAGCCGGTATTGATGGTTCTGATTTTAAAAATCCAACCAGACAAATAATTTCAATAAATCTCGAAACTGGAGAAGAAATAAAATTTAAATCAATAGCATCTGCGGCAAAATATATAAAATTGATCCACGTGAAATAAAATTTGTAGCTGATAATGTAACAAAATCAGCAACGTCAATATTGACATTTGATAGATTTAGTTTTAAATACGATAACTAATGATATTTTCTATATCATTTCGAGTAAGACAATTATGACTAAATTCCATGACATCGTCGCGATTAAATCGTAATGTCATCATTTTATTTGCATCGAGTTTTATTTTGTCTGCTGCTGTTAATAAAAATTTGTCAGATTTGCCTAATGTTATCATAACATCAACAAAATAAAAACTATGTCCCAACAAATAATTTCGAATTGCCTCAGCTAATTCTTTGTGATTTAATATATTAGCTCTTTGATGATATTTTATTTCTCCGAACATCTTATTATTTATTAATTAGATAAAAGATTATTATAATAATGAACTTAATTGAGAGACTGGCTAAACTATATTAGGGAGATTATGTTTCAGTTTCAAATTTTACATTAGAAAATATTACTAATGACAGATTTGCTGGTTATACTGAAAATGATATTTTGCATAACTATGACGAAGAAGATGATGATGTTGTTGTTAGTAAAAAACATTTAAGCAGACCAACAACTGGACGATATGATGTTAAGTGCCATATTGCTAAAAAAATAATAAAGTTTAATTTTACTGTTGCCGAGCATCAAATATTTTGGCAGCTTATAAAACCCTTTTTAAACGTAAAAATAACTGGACAACAAAGAAATATAAAATACGATTTTATTTTTGTTAAAATATTTAATTTAATGCCAGTCGATGGTGCAAGAAAATTACATTTAATTTCTTTATGTAAACCAGAAAAATGTAAATCAGTACTAATAAAATACGAAGAAATTTATAATAATATTATTTGATCGCAGTCGATGAAATCGATTTAGTTGGTACCCAGCTATTAAATTTATTGCTATATCCACGCCATTTGAGTAAACATTTGTTTCCGCGGTTTTTAATAACTTTTTCAATAACAAATACATCTTGTTCTGTTTTCTGAAGTTCTTGCTCGTAAAAACTGCCAGTTATAGGCTCACCTAATAAATCTTTCAACGAGTATGTAACTGGTATTGTTAAAAGTACTTTATCAACAACAAATACTTCTTCACTCCAGTTATGAGTATATCCTTTTTCAAATGTTTTTTCGTCAAAGAAATTCTAACTTTATCACCAACTTTAAATTTATGTCTGTGGTACATATTTTCGTTTGCTAATATTGGATTTGCAATCGCGTCGTTTGGCGACATTTTACTTTTGCCTAGCGAAAGGGACCTGTGTTTCGTGTTATTATACTCGTCAAAAATTTTCTGTAAATTGTCAATATATTTCTTCATATTTTTAGCTGTCAAATACTTTGTGAAATTTTTCGTTGAGCGTGCGATTAAATCTTTCAACGATGACGCTTTTTCCCTCATTTCCTGTAACATAGTTTTTAATGTTATTTTGTTCCAAAAACTGTTCAAATATTTTATTAAAAAATTCTGCTCCGTGATCAGTCCAGATTCTATTTGGTTTTCTTTCTGTGTTAACAATAATTTGTTTTAGCGCATCAGTCATCGATGTCCCTGTTTTATCTGAAACGGGTATACTAAACGCGTATCTGCTAAAAACATCTACAACATTAAAAATATATCTCTTTGGAGCGCCATCGTCGCCAACGTTAAATTGAGCTAGATTTGAGATATCAACTAAATCTATCGCCCAGATATCATCAACAGCATTTGCGACAACTTTACGTCGCGGAAACTTTTTTTTAGGTCTGTGTAGCTCTAAGGCAAGATAATCATATAATTCTTTTCCGAGACCTAATTTATATTTTGCTCCAATAAAACCCTGGACCAGCCTTCGGTCAACACGCTCTCGCATATTTACAGGTTTCATATCACGAAGTTCGTCTAACATTACTTTATCGCAGCTGTGTTTATTTTGTTCGTTGTCTGGAAGTTCAATGTTTCTGTAGGAGATATCATGGCGCACTACTGTTCCATCAACTTGATTGTAAGACTCTTGTCCTGGCAGTGGATTATCGTTTTCGTCAAGTTGTTTATCAAGAGGATTTTAGGTCCAGTATATTTATAGCCTGGCAATGTCCAACCGCCTTTTCGTTTCGGCAATTTTCCAATAAATTTATGTATATCTACACCTGTTCCAATTATTTCTCTGTTTTTGCATTTCTGACAATATGTAACAATTTTATTTTGCTCGAGACATAAATCTCTATCACAATCGCACTCGCATGTCATTATTTATTTTATAACTGATAAATTTTTCAGATAATATTGTTTCAGTCGTCTACTAAAATAATCTTGTCAGGGTAACCTGCTCTAGACAACTTTCTTTTTGGTAAGAACATACTTTTTCTTTTTCCACAGATTGCACAAATACTTTTCAGCATTATTCTATTATTTTTTGTTTTTTTTTTTCTGTTTTTTCATCTTTATTTTCTGTTTTAGTTTTACACTGAAGACAATATGTTGACATTGCATATCAGTGAGTTTAGATAAAATTTAATGCAATCTCATCATTAGCGTGAGAAGGTTGTTTGTCAAATTGCAAAATAGACTTTAAAAAATCTGGATTTTCGGTCATTTGTTTAATAAACATTATGCAATAATATGCACAAGCGGAAGTTCCAACTGGTTGAATTTGATTAGACGAATAATTTATTATTTTCGCGAGAGACTTCGTCTCTAGAGATTTTGTCTCTGGAATTCTACTCATATATTTTTTTATTGCGTTACTTGGTGGAATTCAGAATGAGTCAAAATAATTGTTATCAAAAACAGCTACCCAATGTGTACCAGATCCGTCGTTAAAATCTTGTATATTTATAACACACGAACCTAGCGTCTCTGGAATCGCTGTAAGTTCATCTTTAGAATCCACTGAACTTTTTTACTTTTTTTAGTTTGTCAAGTATATCAAAATTACCTAACGCAGACTTTATCTCTTTGTTCCTGGCAACATTAGTCCTCGTCCTACTCCTAACAGATTTGGCAATAGACTTCCCGCCAATCCTGCTAGTAACGGGGCTATTGGAATAAATCCAAATTTTCGCCTCTGCCGTGTCTTTTTTTTTTCGTCGGTGTCTTTCTTTTCCTCCTTGTCTTTCTTTTTGCTGTTTTTCGTCTGGGCATTATGTTTATCAGTCACATAAAATTATTACCATCGACATTCATGCGAAACATTAAACTAAACGAACATTTTCTTTATTCCATGACCTTCAACTACCTTTTTCGTTGCGCCAGATACTGCTCCAGACGCTGCTGCTAATCCTAAGTACCTAACACTGGCACAATTTTAGGTATTAACGTTCTGGCCATTACAGATAGTGCCGGACCGAAGAAACCACCTTCCACCGCAATGCGGTGGGCCATCGCAGTTATTTGTGCAGCACTTAAATTTAACACAAAAGGTTTGCTTCGGTTATATTTATTTACTTGTTTTTCGGTTCAAATTAATTTTGTTAAAGTACCCGAAACACCTTTCGTGTTAGGGTTGACCTTTAATGAAACCTGCCTCTTCTTTGCAACAGCAGCTGCTAATTTTTTAACTTGACCATCAGTTAAATATATTTCTTTTACAATATATTTTGTCATCTTATATTAAAGTTACAGATTAAACTTGTACTGACATTTTACCTCCGACGGAGTCAATTGTAACAAATCTATCGCTTATTACTAACGCATATACATAAAATGGTACAGCTGGAGCTGCTCCTAGTGTCCAAGTAATTTCAATATTAGCTGTGCTGTCTACAGCTCGCTCGCTATGTTTACTAACATCAAAATAAAATATCGGATAAAGTGTACGAAATTCCTCTACTGATATCTGAGATCCATCTCCAACATCTTGATATTTTTGCAGTGCGTCGAGCAGGTACCAGTAAGGTCGAGTAACATTTTTATTAGCGTCATCTGCAAAATTACATTCTATCGCCCGCTCCGGATATTACTTTGAATTTATTCTAGCATATATTCGTCTAACATCAGCATTATCAAATATCGCATTATTTTGTTGTTGGTTATGACGCCGCGCTTGCTGTTGAAATACAACAAATAATTGCCGTGACTTTTGTTCACTTGATGTTGTTGCAACTCGCCATGTGTAGTCTGTGGTATTTAGAACTGCTGTTTGATATATTTTATGTAGCTGAAAATAAAATCTGTTTGTATGTTTTTGCAGCATATTATTTAATTCTGCCATTTTAGTGATAGACGGAGTTATTCGTGGCATCCACAGTGCAAGTTTGTTTATGACAAATTGTACCTCATCTCCGCTTGACCTAAACAGGCAGTTGTTTTAATCTGATCGATCTAAAATAAGCGTATGTTTAACTCCACGAAATACTTTATTATAGTCCCTGCAAAACCCAAATATTGTACTTCATGGCAGCATCATTGTAACTTGACGTGATCGAGCTGCAAGTGCCTTTCTCTTAGCATAACCATTATTGTAACGTTTATTTTTTACGCTAATTGCGTTATTAATCAAAGCTAACATTGCAGTACCGTTAGCAGCCCGCAGCTGGTGGTGCTATACCAATATTATTACAAGCTGCAGTAAGTGAGACTCTTGTAGCGTTTTCATCAGCAGCCGCAGCTGGTGGTGCTATACCTAAAACATTAACATTATTAATAAGAAAATTTCTTATAATTACAGCAGTTAATGCTACTCTTAAAATAAATTCATTTATCGCAGGAATTATTGTACCACTTCCGGTGTCTTTAAGCCACATCATATTAGTTGCAGTTGATTTGGAGTAATCATCGGAAAACGACATAGTATTTAAGATTGTACTTGTAACTTGTAAGTGATTCGAAATATCTCCGACAGTGTGATTGGCCAGCTGATATCGAGCACCTTTAAGTAACACCAACCGTCATTTATAAGAGCTACTTCTGCGTCAGCTGCAATTGCGGCAGGTGTGGCAGGTGCTGTCATAATCCGGCCACGAACTTCCAACATTGCTTTATGAGGAAGCAGAAATACGTCCTCGTTTCTAGTATTAATGTTCTTTGGCCAGCCTTATTAGGTTCGTTAGAATTTTCATCGAGATATTCAACATATTCAAATTTTGTTACTGTGTCGTCTTGTCATAAATTTCTGCTAAATCGAGATAATTTTTAACAGACATTTTTTTATTTATTAGGTTATACAAAATTTTGAGAGTAAAGCTATTTCGGTGTTGTTACTTTAGATATTAATTTTTGTATAATTTATTCTCCTCGTTGTGATAAAAGTTTTTTTGTTGTTGTTATCATTGCGCGTTGAGTTTCTTTTGTTGGTGCGATTTCTGAAATAGCTTGTTTGATTGTTGGTTTTTTTTATTTTATCAGCTATTTTTTGTCCCACAGCAGTTCCAGCTGCAGATGCAGCTCCAGTTGCAAAAGCTTTTGACGCGTCAAGTGCAATTGGAGCAACTTTATGAGCTATTCATGGAGCATTTTCTATAATTTTAGCAAATATATTTCCCAAAAATCCTCCTACTATTTTTCTTCGATAAACTTTTTTCTCTGTTTCATTATATCTAAGGTTGAATAATTTTATTGTTTTAGAAAATATGTTTACTATTGTTCGCGTAAGTGTAAATAATAAGTAACAATTTCATTGTTAAAATCTAAATGTCTTCCAGACTGATCTCTCAACTGCATATTTACTTCTGTTATTTGACTTTCAACGTTTAACGAATAATAAATAACCTGACGTGGACTAATTTGCAAAAGAGATCCTGATGGAACGTCTGGTGAAAAACTATATATCGTTTGTCCTTTACTACCTTTAGCTGAATAAGATCCAGATGCGATAGAACAATTTACCAATATTGCGTTTACATCAGTTATATTCACTGGAAATTTACCGTCATATGTAACAACATTTTCAGCAACAGCTGAATCTATAAAATAATCAAATCCTATCAGTGGTGCGATACCTTTTGGTCTGTCTAGATAAATAAATATATCTTTTAATGTCATTCTAGCGCGTAACGTATTATAATTTGGTGCAAGCTCAAAAGTATCAGCTTTACCTCCATTTTTTGTTATAAGTTCTTTTATTATTTTATTTAGATCAGTGATATTATAAGCTCCTTGTGGAATGTTAAATGTTTTCCATGTGGTAAATGGACGATCTATACTAGGAGTAGTAAATTCAAATTCATCATTTACTCTAATTTTTACATTAGCTGTAGAATTCCAACAAGTGCATGAAATTAGTCCAATTTCATATTGTTTCTCACGATCTAGTTCTATTGGCGGAGTATACTTTACATCAAAATTTGCGCTATCTTTATCAGATTGACTAGAGTATAGTAATAATGTTGCTGACATTTATAATTATATTTTTATAAAATTAAATCGCGATGTAAAGTTTCGTATTCGTCAGATGTTAATAAATTTTCCGATCTCAAATTATCAAGTATGTCAATAATTTCATTATCAATTTCAGCACCAACATTTCCAGCTTCTTTTGATGATATCAATAACATTTATCTGCCAATCATTTCAGTAACTGATGAAAATATTCTAACTCCAGTTCCTGCTCTCTCTTTTCTATAATCTTTTACTCGACTTTTATCAAATACAACAAAATTCCTTTCAAAATTCTAATTGGTACCAAAAGGTTTGTCTCTATTAGTTGTTGCTGTTTTTCTAATGAGTAAAGCAATAACACCATATCTCATTCTATCATAAAGTGGAAGCATATTTTTATCTCCTATGGCTTTGTTTAACTCATTTTTAGCAGTAACACCGTCGTTCATTATTAAAGTTAAATTATTAGTAAATTTCTAAAATTCTTCATTACTCCATTTACTTATATTATCAGGATCTTTTATTTTATTTTTCTCTAACAAATTTATTATATTCATCCTCTGTTATCTCATTATTTACTTGTTTTATATACCATCGTCTTTGATCTTCAACAGTTCCCATAAACTTTATTGTCAACTCGCTAACTCTTTCTTGCTCCTTTTCAACATCCTCTAATTTTTCTGATAAATTTTTTAGAATATTTTAAATCTCTATTGTAGTTAAACCTGCTAGTCTTTCTTCAAATTCTAGTGGATTATTAATTAGCCGATCTAGTGCAGCTTGTCTTGCAACCGGATCAGCGATACTTCTTCAGATCTCTCAATAATTTTTCCAGGAGCCGCTTCTTGTTGTTCTTTAACTATTCCGCGTAAACCTTTTTCTTGTCTTTTTTTAAGTTCTTCTTCTAAACTGGTCCAGTTACAGGTTGTTTTTCAAGTAAAGCTTCAGTAACTGGTTTGAGAACAGCTGTTGCTGTTTCTCCTGCAACCACTTGGCCACGTCGTGCTTGCTGTACTTGAATTTTGCTTGAGATTGTTACAGTTTTTTTAGATTATCTATATGTTTTCTGTACTTTGCTTGTCTTTACATTAATTATATACTATTTTATATAAAAATTATTGTAGATATTTTTCAATACAACATCGAAACATTTTACTCGTATCATTTGTTAATTTATCAAACAAAAAAAAAGTCATATTTATTTGCCGTTGCTTGATGATATAATTCAATAAATTTATCTTCTGTTACATCACCACATTGTTCGTTCGCGATATTTCTAACATCAACATTGTCAAGTCCTGGAAATAATATAAAACAACCAGTATTTCGCCTAATAAATCTGTCAACATTATAAAAACCCTGGGCGAGATAAATAGAATTACATCTCTTATTTCGCGGCAATGAAAAATATGATCTTATTTTATTCATTTCTTCATTGTTTAGCGGAATATCATCAAAAACAACTATCTTGTGTTCGGACGAATATAGTTGATTAACTGGGACAAGTTCTTCTGGTTGTTTGATAATAAAAAAAAATCTTCTCCAGCCTCAAGATCGTCACGAAGTTTGTCATTATAATTGATAAGTAGCTCGTACTTATCTTGCTGCGGGTTAATCGTGTAAATATAAACGCAGTCGTAGTTAAAATTATCTCCTAGAAGTAAATTCATAAGTAAGTTTGTTTTCCCCGATCCAGTTCTTCCAACAATAAGATAATGACAATCTGGAAGTTCATTGTTATGTTTATGTTTCACCAACCGCTCTGTATCAAAATTTAATATCGACGATTTTGCCATTTATTGTTATACAATTTTATGTTATATAAACAAATTGTCAGACGATAAATAAATAATGAGCTATTATACAAAATTTGGAACATTAGTAGAAGATTCAAAACCTGAAAGTACAACAATAACAGATGGTAAGGTTGATTTATCAGGTTACCTGAAAAAATCCGGCGACACAATGACGGGAAACTTGTTTATGTCAAATCAACGAGTACTAGAGTTAGAAACAGATTATCCACCAATAAATGTCGTTAATGCACAAGATGTTAGTTATGCACAACTTAAATTAGTCGACAATAATAAACTATAAATCTGGTGGAACTTTAAGCGGTAACTTAGATGTGTCAGGGAAAAAAGTTATAAATTTGGAGACCAGGTATCCACCAGCAAACTTAAATCAAACTCAAGCGGTAAGTTATTTGCAGTTGAAATATGTTGATGATAACAAACTTGATAAAATAGGTGGGACAGTTACAGGTAATATCAACATGGCAGGAAATCTTTTTATAAATTTAGAGATTGTATATCCGCCAGAAAACTTAAATCAAACACAAACTGTAAGTTATGGACAACTAAAATCTGTTGACTATAATAAACTTAACAAAGCCGGTGATACAATGACAGGTGACCTGTCCATGTTAAATTCAAAAATAACCGGATTACCTGTAACCGCACCATCTGATAACACTGATGCTATTAGTTATGCTCAATTGAAAGAAGAACTTAACCCATATTTTAAGAAATCCGGTGGACCGATGTCAGGGAATATAAACATGAAAGCCAACAAGATAATGACGACTTACGCTCCAGTTAACCCTAACGATCTGACAAATAAAGCGTATGTTGACAGTCTGTTTAGTAGTGTAAAAAGAACCAAAAATAATGTTGGGTATATTCCAATATTGTTTAAGGTAACTGACAATCGAGTTGGGCTTGAAGTAAGCGCACCAGCATATTATCCTGAAAATTATCCTCATTCCGCTTTCTCTGATAGACATGAATGGACGACCAACGGAGAAATTGAAAATTTTTGGATCAAAATCAAATGTCCTACTGCAGTTGCTATTTGGCAATTTCATTTGCGAGGTCAATTAAATGCTAGCGTTGGTCAAATTTATAATTGGCGATTGGAAGGATCAAATGATGATATTAATTGGACAACATTGTATAGCACAACAGACACTTACATTTCAACAACACAATATTTTACGATTCCGACTGAAAACACTGTTAGCAAGTACTTGTATTTGGGAGTTTATGTTATTGCTGCTGAACGTCCGTTTCCAGGACTGACAGTATTTCAAATATACACACTCGATGATCAAATTTAATCTAATGCTATAAAATAATGTCAGAACCACCAATTATAACTGTTGCGAAAGACTTTTATGATAATATTTTTAACCCTAAAATAGATGTTGGAGCTGTTGATGACATAGCAAAAAAGTTACAAGGTTTGGAAAAACTTGGCATCGAATCATTTAACAAACTTATAGCGTCAGATTATGTTTATAATTTTATTCGCGTTATGCATATGCGAGGACCACAACTGAGAAAAGCAATAGAAAACTTTGACATTATAAGCAGATACTGTCATCCTGACGATTGTCTAGAAGAACAAAAACAAGTTGAAATTATATTTTGAAAAATATTACTCGAGCTTGATTGGTATAACATAGATTTTACAATAAAATCAGACTTAATAAAAGCACGAGTTTATAGTGGAAGAACACTGGAAGAAAGACGAATAACAGAAAATCATACTCGTCTTGACAAACGAGCGGAAACTAAGAAAATAAAAATAAAAAGAAACAAAAATGTATATGATAGGTTTTCAAAACGACATATTTTTAAACATATCGGTATGTATTACAATGACAAGGACGCAGAGTTAATTATTAAAGTGTACGCAAACGCAATTTTGCCAATGATACGTAAAAAAGACCCAGAATTTGATCCGGTTATTGTTAACAAGTCTCTAAAGATAATCAAAACTTTAGACGATGAATTTAGTAATTTTAGTGATGATGAGAGAGAAAAGGTTTTTGAAGAAGTCAATCAAACAAAGTTGGAAGTAAAGTCTGACATAAGTGAAGAAAACGATATTCCATTCCCATCATTACAGTACTCTAGACAATTTTCACTACGAAAGTATTACAACGAAATTAAAACAATATTCACAAAACCATATGAAAAATTAATGTTAAAAGTAGCTTCTGCTGTTGGTCTTCTTACATTTGAACTAGATAAGCTTAAAAAATTGATGCTAGCAAATTTCGTAGTCGCATATACAATTATCCGGCAACATCTTGTTCTCAAAAATTTCACGTCAGATCAGTTGAGCTTAGTATTAGGGTATATTGATGAAACAGAAATCGATTACAGTAATTTGGTGAATAAAACAGATTTGTACGAGAGTGAAGTAGGAAATAGTTTTGATTCATACGCTTGGTTAAAGAAACAATATGTATTAACAGATGAATGATATAAAGATACTTCGTCAGATGTTTATGACAAAAACAGAAAATTTATAGCTGATCCTAAAAATAATAAATTCCGCGAGTTTCTCGATTCGATTGCTGGTGCCAGAGCTTTTGTTTTTGTGTAAAAAATTATATAATGAAAAAAAAATATAGTTGATTTTAATCATATTTCACATAAAATTCCAAAACAAGATGTGGACGCTCTAATGCAATATTACAGATATTATCATAAAAAACTTTGGTGCGTGAAAAAATGTTACAAATACTATAACAGAATACTTCGAGTGATATCATATTTGCCATTGTTAATGACTAGCTCTGGTATAATTTCAAGTGGAGCATCATTAAATCCGTTTTTGTTAATAATATCTGGTGTCGGTGTTTCTCTTGCAACAGCATGTAAAAAATTGAGCCTCGTTTTGCAACTAAAACAATGCTTGTAAAACAGCAAGTATCACCTATAAATAATTACTTGATCAAATACGATCTTATTTGCGTGGTATAAAATATGATATGGACGATTTAATACACGAGTTCCGTATTATTGACAGTATGTTAACAGATATTCTACCAATGAGAGTCAGCAGGTATGAAAAAGATTATCATAAAATATGGGTTACAACAGTAGATGTTAATTTTGTACAACTTTAGAAACATCATTATCAAATAAAATATCAGCCATATTGTCAATAAATGTCATCATAACATCTGCCCAACCTCTTATTCGTTCGTCATTTTCAGTCGCGAATAACCATATTGATCCATATTTTGGCGATATATGATAACCAACTTTTTTAATACAATCGCTTATTATTTTAAGTTTTATACCAGTATAGCTTGAGGCTGCCCTAATCGAATTAAATCTCTTACAAAATTTGTTTGTCAGATCAAATCCAACATGTCTCTTTGATTGGCAGAAGGACATTATATATAATATGAAATTTGTTTAATATGAAATTTTGTCTAAGGTTCGGAAACTTCTTTCCACCTCTCCAAATATGGGAGGGGGATGGGGTTTTCTGGTCTAGGATCCTTAAACCTCATCTATCTTTACTACTTCACAGCACCAGCAGAAGAAACGGGAACAATTTATTATTGTCGGTGTTCGTGCATGCTTCGTATTCATTCTTCTAATGATCGTCACCATAAACACCATCATCTGCCTCTGCTGCTATTTGTACTACAACTGGAACGAACAAAGGAAATAAATGGATCGGTCAGAATTGGAACAAAGTAATTATCAGTAAGCTGAATGAATTCAAACAGGGACTTCCCTATACATATATGACTCGGTTCTAGAAAGAAATACATTTTTAGAATCAAAACCAGTAGTGTCGCAATGGCAGATTTGGATTTTTTCTTTTCCATTTCACCGCTTATATTTCCCATGTCTTTGCCCATTTTGGCATAAAACCCACATGCGTCATTAGCATTAATAAGTGACAAAAGTGGAGTGGCCCAAGCAGGAGTCATACACTAAGCAGCAAAAAAATATTATTTTCACACACATTCTTAACCGTAATCCACTCCCCATTGCAAGATTTGCAATAACTGAAAAGTCGTTGTTGGGCGTCTGCATTAATGATTTTACCAACCGCAGCAAGCATAGTTTCTGTTGATGGTAGCGTAACAGGTTTTGGTGATGCTCCATTCACTAATGTTTGTTGCCGCTACCGAAGCGATTAAGCCGCCTTTAATTCCAGTTTTCCGATCCAATATACTTCAACGCATTTGATACTATCAGCAACTCTCTTTGCGACTTGTTCGGCAAGAGGTGCAGCACGTGATGATAAGACTTTGAGCACCGTTTGTGCACATGTGAACAATAAGCGAACAACATCACCGATGCCAGTTCCGTAATATGTCGCGAAAACGAGCAGCTGCGCTAACAACTCATGCAGATCTAGTGGTTGCAAGTACAACTGTGATTATATTAAATATGAGGCCGATCTCTAATGTACAGTTGTGTCATCAATGTTTCACAGCAAAGATCTACAACATGTCCCGTTTGATACACATACACGAATATGTGTCATTTGATTATTATGACATGAAAGATATGGGCGTAATTGCTATCAAATCACCCGCTTCCACTGTTGGAGAAAACTCAAACAGTATATAACCTTGGAGGCTCTGCCTGTCGTTTCAGACCTGATTTCATAACTGCCACTGATAGCGTCACAGGTTAAATTGATCTGCGTTGTTGAGGTGATTCTGACCATGTCTGCCACTGATAGCGTCGCTGGTTAAATTGATATGCGTCGTTGAGGTATGTCAGGCGCGATATAGTATTCAGTCCCTTTAGACTCAAACCTTTATCTTTGGGAATATATTTAGACCAGGCAAGAACTGTTCTCAACGACTATTTTTCAATGTTAACCAGATATTATTGCGATACAGTTACGATGGCGGAGGTGAGTGTGGACTCATGTTCACGTATAGAACTTTTAGAGTCACTGCCTCTTTTTGGTGTGATTCTTCGTCGGACTTAATCATTGATTGAAGCAATATCATTCGCACCTGTAGTAAGTTTTACAACATGCCAACTTCTTTCACGAACTGCTTAAAACACAAATGTATGGTTCGCAGGCAGGCAATCAAACGGATAATAAATTGATGTGCAGTTTGTTGTTTTAGTCACTTTTTAATTGTCCCTGTTTTCGATCATGTTGTTGTTCTTCTGGTGTTTCCACAGGCTGTAATACAGCGTTTTGGCTTCTTAATAGTTGGGCATGTTTCTTCTATTTGGGGTATATTTGCTGCGCTTTTTATTTTGTTCCTGATATGGAATTATTTTCGGTTACACGTACTGGGCGTCTTTGTTGTTATTATTCTTGTTGTCTTAGCAAATTTTTTTTGTAATTGCATTACTGGTTGATGTGTGTACAATGCCAAGTATTCATTCCTTTAACTTTCACTTCGTCAGTTCTTCCACTCATAAATGCGTTAAGAGGTTGTTTGAGCCACCTACTACTGGTATCAAATGGCTTTCCAGTAAATTCCCAAAATATAATTTCAGGACATTCTTTATCCATGTGTGTATTATATGTCGCCGGTGGTAATTTTATTACGTAAACTTCCCAGTAGAGAGGTCAATCAAGAGTGACATATACAGGAATTTAAAAAAAAATCTCCTCACGAGATGTTTCATTAAATTATTTAACCAGTGTAATAATCTGCAACTTGTACTCGGGTGGCCCGTCTTGTATTTTAGCAACTACCCTCTCCAACGTCTTCATCAAGTACATGCTTGCCCTTTGCGAACACATCAAAGCCTTCTCCAATTTCAACAATGTCTTCATTGACTTCATTGACTTCAGCTGGCAAGTATTCAATAGCTTGTGCAGTTCATCTTGTTGCTTTATTGATATCATTGATGCGTTTAGCTATTTTATGAAGTATACCAGGTTCTTCCTCTGAGCTGCTTAACGATGCCGGAGGTCTTCTTGTGCAGTTTGTTGCCACAGTAACATATCTTTGACACTTTCACGACCTGCATTAAAATTACGAATCAATTCCTGATGTTCACGAACAGCTTTATATAAATGATATAACTGTTGAACTGACGTGTCCATACCAGCGTTCTATTTACCCCCGCGACTGGAAGTTCCGGTCAAATCATTGGTGAGAAAAATATATGGGTCCGAGGTGATCAGAGAAAACATGTCACGAAACTCATCCCAGGAGTCGTCAGCGGAACACTAACTCCAATGGATGTTTCCAAAAAACTATGCGCGTCAATGCCACTAAATATCACCAACATGTTAAGTTGTCACGGATTACTTTATGGCGTATGCATATCGTTGAGTCAAATAAATCAGGTCGGTGCTTTTGTGCTGACCTCATAAAATATTTGCGCGAGATCAAGCATCACATCCTCGTACACTACAAGACATTTTCATTAGTATCCAAATCGTCAATGGCATGTGCTTAATAGATGATGTAAAATATAATCAATGGTGGCGCTGCCACCACTGTTTAGAGCATTTTGTAAATATTTTAAAACTTAACACGGTTGATCATCAGCTGACACCGCAGTCACGTACATCCCGATCCCAAGTCAGCCATTGTAACATCCTATTCAACAAAAATTCTTTTTTTTTTCCTGATTTAGCAGGACCAATCATTAGCGCGCAAACTGAGTTTGTAAATATATCACCATGCTTGGATGTTGTAGGTGAGCATAGAAGTCAGTGATGGAAAAGTCTTTGTATTTTATAAAAGCATCTGTGAATTTCATTGTTCGTGATGCCGTTGAATAATACATTGTATAATACTATCATGTCTTTCGACTGTGTGCGATATCCCGCAAAAATACGTACCGCAAATCCAATTCGAGCTACAAGTACTAGAACATGTGTTCGATGTGGAGCAAAGAAATTCACAATCATTAAAAAGGTAGGGGTGATATCGCGGTTGTATTAACAAAGCCAATGCCCAGGTGAAAAGCACATCTCTGGATAGAATTATTGTGGGCCTGTAACGCGACTGGATAATTGAGTTGATTCAAACAAGCAACCAAAGTCCTGTGAAGCACCTGTAATTCGTATTAATGCTGCATAGCTTGAAAGCGATTAATCCAACACTCGGAGAACGGATCGTATGATGGAATATCACACGAAGTATGAGCGCTAAGATTGCGTTATGAGGTGGACAGAAGTTCACTCATTAAAAGCAGAATATACTGATATAAACAAACATGGATACAAAATCCCGGACCTTATCAAAAATATTCTACAGTCCGCGTGAATATTGGAAATGTGAAGCCACCACGGAAACGATCGCAAAGTCACTCATTGGGCTGCTCTAGCATGGTTAGCCAAACAAGCTCTGTGACAAATTTGATTCAAATTGCCAAGAAAGATTTCAGTTGGATAGTTTGATTTCCATACGCCCAATGAGGTTCCTCAGGCTGATCTCTTATTCATTCCACATGATTGTGTCAATGGCCGCGCACACAAATAGGAGTATCCATTGCGGATGTTGCCAGCAGATACAAAGAAGCTGAACCGTTAACATCAAAATATTATGCAAGTGTCGCAGATGCACTCAAACGCATTTACGCAGGTTCATCATTAATATGGCCACGGTTATTACCAGTTGACGCTAGTAAAGAATTTCCTGGATCTGTTGCTGCGTTCGTAGTGAAACACCGTGTGCGACATATTAATATATGTCGTGACCAAGCTATCATACGCCGACTTAATAGCACACTCGCCGAACGGTTATTCGGTCATCACTACGAACTCGAACTGTTAATGAGGCATCCGCGGTCTCAGGAATGAGTATCATCACTTTAGTTAGTCATAGCAGCATTAATGAATTAAGTTATACGTGTAATCCGATGAAAAATCAGCCATGCTATTCGGCAAAAGTAAATCACGTTTACAATTAAAATGATTGCACAGCCGGCACAGTTGCAACCATACGGAAACAAGTTTGTGCAGTATCTGTATTACCTTGGAGAGTTAGAAGGTAGGTAACGTCGTGCAGCTGATCCGGTATGGTCGTCCGATAACTTTATGGTATCGGATCCTCCAATACAACCTAAATGTTACCGTTTGGGGTCGTCACAATCCCAACCGAGCATTTGTGCCAGAGGAATTACAAACTGTTCCTGCGGACACGGAATTGCTACCAATATCTGTCTTAAAAATAGATGTCCTAATAAAGCTCCTCCGTGCGCAAGCGCAGCAATGTCATTCACCTTAACATGCATCAGAAGTACGTTAATTCACAATTGCTTGATGACCAAATGCATAAAATGGTGATACCGTCGTGGAGTATCAAACGCATGGCATCAAAAACTGAAAAACTCATTTAGCTGCATCGATAGAACCCCGTGTGATGTTTCCGACACCATATCATAATTGCCGTGTGTGAAAACACATCGGTCTCGAAGACACCCCACGAACATGTGCCGGAAATCCGTTTCAGTAAATGTACTTTTAATACCTTTTGCAATCTTTTTAATGTTCAGATGTATGTGGTCCCACCACAATCAAGTCTCAATACTCTTCGATTGTTTGGTCGAGCGTTCGTCTTTGAGGTTATCAGCAACCTCTATATTGATGTTACTAAATAAAGGATGCTCTTTTGGATAATGTTGATATCAATGCACTTGCCAGACTTAGTTCAGCCATGTACACGTACACATCGCTAGTTGCAAGATGCATCAGCAACAAATAATGTCTTTCTCGAGCATATGTATCTGTGATAAACTTAGCACGACGATCCAACCAAGATGGACTATATCAGCAAGAGTTTTGACTTTTTACTGTTAAGGACAACAAATACCCATCAAACATCTTCCGAGATTCAAAGGCTGGGTCAAGCTGTAAGTGTATCTTGTTCGGTGTATCGGACAAGATCGACTCGAATTCGTTTACGCAAATTCTCCTTGGTTTCCCGACCATGGAATGGTGCTTGTGTTTATAGGAATCTATCTCGAACTCATTCATGGCCTTAGTTCTAAGATTCTTATTCATTTGTATAGACGTGAACATTCAAACATGCTGGCAAAATTAAAGAACTCTGTAGATCTTGGTCATTCGCAATCCCGATGGCCAATAAAACTGGATATTTTTCACTTATCGTACATAATTTTGTTTCGTTTTAAGACTGCAAACAAGTTTCATGCATTCAGTGAGCTTGCGTTTGAATTTTTCTAGATTTCACACTAATACATAGGCAGACACGTATCAGGCACCGACCGTGCTTCTGGGGATAATTGTTGTGCACATGATGTAAATGTTCCGGATAATCCAGGTCAACTTCAATGAATCGCGTACTTGTGTGACAAGCAAAGCTTCCTTGGGATCAATCCACTGACAACCATCAACCGGTAACGGTTGCATCATTGACCGACCATAAAGGTTAACTGTATTTCTATAGATGACGTGACTGTTGGGGGAATCGGGGTCACACCCATACGGGTTGGGGTTGTTTGCATTCTTATATCCGTGACTCGCCATATAAATCTCGGCACGAAGTGAGCGTTTGATGTATAGATGCTGGTCAATATTAGTCAGCAATTCCAACTCGATTTTGGTTTTGGACAACAACACACCCCATGCCTAACCGGTGATGAGAAATATAGTGCGGGATCTAACTCGTACACATGCATCGCTACTGCTTGTGTAATCAAGTGACCATCATACCCTCGCAATGTATGAATCACTACAGATTTTGGTTTTGTTATGGGTAAAATTCTCAGCAGTAGATTGCATGAGTTGTGTATGGCTCCTGTGCACGCGCCAATGATGTGACAGTGGTCACAGACTCGAGATCTATGCCTTTTACGAAAGGGACCATCACTGATCCAGCAATGAGTGAGAAAGGAAATCTCACAAGTGTTATCACAGATCATAATCATATCAGACGGTGAAGAGAGCTGTTGTTGGATCGACTGCGCTATAACTTAGAGTGATTTAAGAAACACTTCATCCGAATTACGGCCATGATAGAACATTGGTGATTCCGTTTACCAGTCATACCTAACTGCTCTGCAACAGAATTAGCATGGACCTTGGTTAGCAACTTGTGTTGTTTGGTCGTTGTTGGACGTACCTTCCACTTTATCGTTGAGACATTCAAAGTTCTCGTAGATGATATTAGTGACTTTCATCTTTCGTTCCACAGCAGTAAATTTGAGAATGTTTTTTACCAGGTTCTGGCATTGCTCTCTGCTGAGGGTTTTCACTGCCACCACCACAATAAACGTCATGGTTAGTGAGAATTTGTCGGGTGTTAAATACATAA